>CANYCX010413815.1:0-18449 GCA_948193385.1 Breynia disticha f. nivosa | reverse complement strand
CACTGCACGTTTGGTTATTGAGGTTATGAGTATAGTTTAAATTGATTTTATTATTATGTTATTTTACTGTTTATATATTACACTTTTAGCCAAACCATATCTCACACGTGAACTTCCGATTGCCCTTTCATATTATATTATGCATGTGAACGTTTGTGAACTTCCGATTCTTGTGATGAAGTGTCCGTAAACACATATGTCAGCCTGTGCATGTGAACTTATCTAAACTACAGTGGTTTGTGATGAAGTGTTCGTGGACATATATGTGAACTCCGTGCATGCGAACCTATGTGAACATCCTATACTTGTTCTGAAGTATCCTTTTTCAATCATATGTGAAATCTTGTTTCAATCATATGTGAAATTTTGTCTTTTTGAACTTGATCATGTTAACCTCTGTGAACCTTAAAACATGCGTTAAGTGGATTATATGTTTTGTGAACTTGAGCTTGTGAACCTTTATTAACTTTAGAACAAGTCTTTTAAATGGAGTTTTTAATGTGAGCATATGAACATTTGTGAGCCTTAGAACGAATATGAAGTGATTGAGTTTTTTTTTATGAACTTGTTCATGTGAACCTCTGTGAACTTTAAAACATGTGTTTAAGTTGATTATATGTTATGTGAACTTGTGCATGTGAACCTCTGTCAACTTTAAAACATGTGTTTGAGTTGATTATATGTTATGTGAACTTGTGCATGTGAACCTCTGCGAACCTTAGAACGTGTGATCAAATACATGTATATGTTTATGTGAACTTGCTAATGTGAACCTTTGTGAACTTCGGAGAACAAAAACTTTAAGATTTCATCTCTGTCGTAAAATTCTAGAAAATTGTGGGATTATGGAATTTTGATAAAAAAATTGACTTGAAACTACAATCAATAAGAATGATTTCACTTGATTTCATACCTGGGTTGAAGCACACTAGTTGATTTCTTCAAACATGATTCTTCATCGATTTTCTTTGATTTTTGAAAAAAAAAATAACTTTGGATTGCTTTTTGATTTCTGCAGTTGATAATTGTGTTGATTGGGGTTTTTTTCATTTTGATTGTGGATTTCGTTTTTTTCTCTCGATTGATAATGATGTTCGATTAGTGTTTTCGTTTTTGATGAATCTGTTATGGAAGGATAACTTTTTTTAAGAATTGAGAATATTTGAATTGAAAGATTTTAGGAATGAGATCACTCATGATCCACGTTTTTGACAGTTAGTTATGAGATGGTTATATTTTAAATATAGTATGTTTGAGATGTCATTTTTATAATTTACAAAATTAATGACTATTTCCTCAATATGTGAACCTTAAGTGTAAGGTTTCTAAAATTTTCCCAATTAATAACCAGTAGCATAGTTATTTATAATAAATATTTAATAGGATTAATTACACAGTTAACTATTTTTCTTATTTGCAAAAATGTATATGTTTTAAAAATGTTTGCAGAATAATAGTTTTTAACTTTTTAATTGTACTTTGTACGGAATAGACTTTTTTAAATATAAACTTAATATAAATGTCATGTAAACTTTATGTAAATTTTATATATGAATTTAAATAATTTATGCATAAATTAATGTTTATTTTCATAAATTTAAACTTAATATAAACTTATGACTTAATATATACTAAGTTGTTATGTATTTTTTATATTTTTTATTGTTATGTTTTTTTAATAATTTTTTAAAGATTAGTTTATATATAATTTTTTATTGTTTTAAACTAAATATCAACTTGATGTAAACTATATATCAACTTTATCTACTCAGAACTCACGTATGCTTGCAATTTAATAAGTAAGAGTGCAAAGAAACCTTAAATGGTTACTAATTTGCAAATAAAATTAAAAATTAGGTATATATACAGTCAACCTTATTTAATACTACAACAATATCAACAACAACAATAATACTAATAATAATAACTCCAACACTACCACCACCACCACCACTAACAACAACAACACTAGTAGCAGCAACAACAACAACAATAATAACAACACCAGCACAACAACACTAATAACAGTAGCAGCAACAACAATACCAACAGCAGCACCACCAACAACACCACAACAGCAATAGCACTAGCAATAGCAGCAACAAGAGGAACAACAACAGCAAGAACAATAACAAGAACAACAACAATATCAACAACAACAAAATCAACAACAACAACAACAACAAAACAAACAACAGTAACAATAACAAAAACAACATCAGCACCAACAACAACCACAACACCAACAACAACAACAATAACAACATTAGTAACAGCAGCAACAACAACAACAACAATGACAACAACAACAACAACAATAACAATAATAACAACAAAATAAGAATAATAATACTAAATATTTTTAAATTAATTAGCTAAACGTAAAGTTCAATCCAAAAAAATTGAAAATTAATTTATATTTGGGCTGATTGCATTTATACCTTGTTTTTATTTATTATTTACAAATTAGTCACCATTTAAGTTTTTTGCACTCTTAATTATTAAATTGCAAATATGCTGAGTAAATAAAGTGTAATACCCCAAAAAATGTAACTAAAAATATTGGAAAAATGCTGCCAAATAATGGTAAACGGCCTGGGAAACTGCATGCCTAAACCGTTTCCCAAATTGTTTTGAATGCGGACAAAGAAATAATGTCGCGCTGATAGCAGAGGGGAACGGGCAGACAAACGGTCTGCACAAACGTTTCGACTTATTGGGGCTTAAGATGGAGTGATTCTTGGTCTAAGGAACACAGTATTGGGGCATTCTTGAGAAGGAAGAAAGTAGCTTTATACTTGTTGTATTTAGGGTTTTTTAGTCTGGGGTTGAAAAGATGGGTATTTTGTGAATGTGCTTGCCTTATGGTGATTTGATTGGAATTGGTATATATAATGTGTCAACCCCAGATTTTTAAATTATTTATTTCAAATATCCAAAACTCATAATAATAAAGTCGAGGAGAACCAAAATAATATACACGCTCTTCATTTAAAACATGACCCAAAATGGTTTTACAAGAATATATACAAAAGCGGAAGCAAACAATAAAAGTTTGAAAAATATCTCAAACTACAAACTTGCATGTATATGTCAGTATGTACAACATGTAAAAAACAAAATAAGAAAAACTGATTTATGGAGTCCAACCTCAAACGTAAATACTTAGGAAGTAAAACCCAATTCTGTTGAAATAAAGTGCAAGAAAATTAACAGTAAATAGCATAGGTCGTGCTCACGAACACGGGGTCGTGCTCATGGTTGATTTTCAGTCGACACGTCGTGCCTATTTGAACACAAGTCGTGCTCAACATTTATTTTTCAGGTGACATGGCTCGTGCCACGTTAGAACACGATGTCATGCTCATCCCATTCTCCAGATTAACGTGCTTCTAAATTTCCCTACAGCACGAAGGCGTGCTGGTCAGCACAGGGGCGTGCTGAGCTTTGGAAATGCCCATTCAATTCTTGTTTTTAGGTAAGTTATCCCACTGCTTTATATAACTTAGTTATCTTATTTCATTAGGAAATTTCCCTATCTTTTTTCACACAGAAAACAACATTGTTAATCCAGCATCTAGTAAAATATGGTATGTAAGGCATCAAGCACATAACACAAAGTAATTACATACCAATTTATTCCACACACAGGGAACATATCAACCAGAATCATACCACACAAGTATTTTACACAGAGATAAAAGTCACATAGAAATCATAACATAAATTGAAGACAAATGATTATGTTATGCTAATGCAATCCACACAGGATGTATCCAGATTTTCGTCCTCTGTTCCACACAGGAGAGGATACCTCTGTTCCACACAAGAGAGGTTTGACACACAGCCTGAGCACACAGCTCTGAGCATATAGCTCGTACAGATGGTATAAAACTCGTCTATGGACAGCACACAGCACGCCCGTAATCCACACATGATAGTCCACACAGGAATTGTGTCACCGATGGTGGTTTACCCTACGTTACCAAAAGGCAAGTGTACCTATCGGCACAGTAAATGGCTTTAAGAGCCCCAAGTGTTGATCCCACAGAGATAGATTACTAGCTACTCACTATTTATTATTATCTAGCCTACCAAATGTAATGGAAATTGATTAATTAATTAACTACTAATTCAGCCAAAAAGTAAATGAGCAATAACAGAAAATGATGAGATTAAAACCAATTCACTAAGGCAACACTTAGATTTCGAATCCCTAAAGTTGTTTAACCATCAATTGAAATTAGAATTAGTGTGAAGTTTGTGACTAGACCGTGGTGATTCCTAAAATATATCAATCCCTCTCTCGAGGTAATTAACGTCTAATATTAATTAACTTAACCTGAAATCTCTTTCTAAATTAAATTAATTAACACCGCATTAATGTTCTGTGAATTACGCTATTAAGTTTGACCTTAATCCGGAGGATTTACGTCTATCTATCTCTAGATTTGCGTTCAACTCCTTTTAGTTATGAGTGATCTATCGTATATTCGATAACCCTATACGAATCAATATATCAATCACAAGCGGCTGTCAAGCAATTAACAATGGCAACAATAATTCATAACTAAATCTCAGTCAACACAACACTAAAACTAAAATCAATATCTGGTTCAACAATCAATAGTTCATCTCAACCTAAATGTCTGGAAGAGTTTAGTTCATAACTGGAAAGAAAAACACAAAGAAGATAACAAAGAACCCATCAACGGCAGAGAAATCCATGGAGATCTAACTGTAGTTGGCACGTCTGCTCTGAAATCTACGCTGCGCTCCGATCCAATCTTGTTCCTTGCTCTTCGTTCCTTTGAAAACTAGTCTTTCTCTCTCAAGAATGGTGATCGAATGATGATGGACTCCCAAAGAATGAGTTTTGACGTTTTTTGTTATGTCTCCGGTTGTCGTATCTCGCTCAAACTCTTTTTCTCTTTATTTTTTCGAAACTCTGTCCAGGTACATGGTCATGACCGTGTACCTTCGCTCTGTCCGTGTAATTTCTTTGAGTCCGTGTACCACTTCTGGATTGGTACAAGGACAAAGCCAATTGTACACAGACAAAACCGTGTAGTTCTCAATTGTCCGTGTAGAATGCTAGCCTCGCCCAATTTGCCCGTTTTTGTCATTTTTTCCGTCCAAAAGTCATCCAAAGTTGATTCCTAACCTGCGAAGCATTAAACAAGAGATAAATAGCTTATTTCTCGTGATAAACGCAGAATTTATGCTTCAAAACCATAACATTTATGCACTAAAATATACACGTTAGAGCGTTTATCAGTCACACAAATGATATGCAACACATGAATGTATAAATAACATTCATACAACATATAATAGTCCACATAGGATCATTTATATGCACATAGCATACTCATACAAATATCCACATAGGCATATAGATCATATTCCACACATAAATCACACAGTAAGTTATAAGATCATAAAATCTTAACATAAAGCATTGCTTTTATGATCCTAAGATCACCTCACTTAGCTTGTTTTGCATTCATAAGTAATAAGTCCAATTTGGACATTTCTTAATACAATCGATCATCATCTCATCGTAATTAACCACGATTTACGCACACAAATGCAAAACATTTGCGTAAGAATACTTACCTCGACTATCGTACGAAGTCGGCGTCGAGCTCAACTTTGATCCAATCGTCGTACAGATTCTCCTATACGAAACTAAACAGATTAAGACTATTAAATACTCATATTGTGAAGCTTACTTTCAAATCCCTTTTAACCCGATAATTAATAATCTTTTCATAATAATAAGAAATCAGAGATAAATCAAAGAAAATAAGAGGAGAGAGAAAATGAAATAGAGATTTCATAAACAAATCTGGCCCAAAACATTCGTAATTTAAATAATTTACAGCGGAAGTGGATATAAGTTTGAAAACATTTCAAACTCAAACAAAACATTTATACAACTGTACAATATGTACAATGTAAAAAATGGAAGCACGCAAAACAGAATAATGGAGCTCGACCTCTGACAACTACAACTCTGACAGAAGATCGCCTCAGCTCTGATCCAGCTGCAGCTATCTGCGTCCTGCGCATCATTTAGACACATAAACAAAGGTGAGTATATTTTTCAATACTCAGTAAGTCTCCTACACTATAATTGATTCGTAAATTTTAAATGAGCGCAGGGACAATCAATATCCCAACCAGAGATATGATTCTCCTCTAACCTAATCAAACAATTCAATCATTTACACACTTTCCACATTCGCACATAAACCATACATTCTGTTCATATTGACTCAAAATTATTTCCAAACATTATTATATAATCGAAACATTATCACAATAATCAATGTTCATACGAATTTCACAAATATGAACTCAAGTATCTATAATCATAACACATCCATAATCAATAACACAAATCAAGTATGTTATAAATGAATGCAAAATCAAATGCATATGAATGCTATGCAATCACATGTGAATGTCTGCTCTGGGGTCTTTCTTTTCTTTTTCCTTTTCTTTTCTTTTCTTTTCTTTTCATATCATTTTTCCCTCGGTCCCAGACAGGCATCTTACCCAGTACGGCATCGAGATCTCTCTCGGAATCATCGGTCCCAGACCGACATCGACCTCTCGCCCAGAATCATTAGGCCCAGCCTGTATCTTATATCTCAGTGTCACATAATAATGCAACACAATGAATGATCAATACATTCATATCTCATATCATAACTCAAATATGCTCAACCAGCCATCATTTATCACAATCTCGCAATGAATATCAAATAAAACATTTGGAGCATGTTAATCAAACATATATCAACCAAACGTCAATATATCAATCAGAGCATACCAAACTCAATCAATAAAGTTCATAAAAATGAACAGAAGGCAAATACAATAACATGCCAAGCAATCACATAACAAATCAGTTCAATGTTCCAAAGAACATATCATTCCAATATACATATCATACATAATAAGCTTTTCAAAGCAGAAACAAAGTATCCATCAACTATATGTCAATGAAGACATACATTTCTCAAATCATTCCATTCCATTTCATATCAATCATATTCACTATGATTCATCTAACAACTTAACATTTCATTATAGGCCATTTTCTAATTTAATAGAAAAATGCCTAAATCATAATACGAATCAATATGTAAGCGTAAGAACACTTACCTCTAAACAAAGCAAATATCAACAAACAACACAGCTCAAATATCCCTCCAAAACTGTCAAGATCCTCCTGTATGCCATTTGTAACATACAAGAAATTACTAAACATTCATTCAAGATTCAATACAAGCATTGTCAACTCTAAATCAACCATTTATCATCTTTTCCTTAAGCTTTCCTTAAGCTTTAACCATATCAAAATCCAACCTATGTAAGATTACATTATCAAAACCATTTCCCTAATGTGTTTTAAGTTTTAACCATTCATTAACACATAATTTCAGTAGCAAAATCCATTTAAACATGGAAATTCAGCATCATTTTAATTCCAGCATCAACTATTTGTCAACCTTAACAAACCCTAAGTCCTTCCTCTCCTCCATCAACCTTTCTTCCTCCAAACCTATCTTCACAATTTTCTCATATACAAACCACCTATTTCAGTTCATAATCCATCATTTCCAGCAAAGTATTCATCTTAAAAATAACCATATAAACCAGAAAACAACCAAACATCAACCTTATATAAACCATTCAACTTTGCTACCATCTTACCTTCAACTTAGGATGAATGTTTTCAAAAGAAAATCAACCAAAATTGCTTTCTCTGACCAAAACCCTTCTTCTCTCAGCTCCCCTGCTGTTCTTTTGATCTGAAATAAAAGTAGGTAAGTGAAGAGGTAAGGAAATGTCCCGATACTTCGAAACTTATCTTTTTTTTCCAGAAAACAGCATTCCACGTGTGGTGGAATGTGAACTACGCGTGGTGGTAACAACCACACGTACTTCCTTGTCCACTGCGCATACTTCTCTAATTCATCATTTCTCCGATTTTCTTCGATCGTTTCGTGTCAACCTTTGATCAACCTTTGATCAACCTTTATATATTGATGTTTAAACATTAATTTATCATAATTTACGACTAAAATTTCCCATAATGTTACACATATCCTTATTAATTCTATACTTAGAATCAACAAGCATAACCCTAAACCTCATTTCCTTACATTCCAGTAGCTTTCTACAAAGAATCAAATCTCTCAAATTCATCCTAACCATGATTCATATGTTATAATCCATTCATATAGGTGTAATTATCTCTAAATCAACTAGCTAACACCATTTCTTACTTGATTCCACTCATAATTCAGAATTCCAACAACCTTAGAAATCATAAAACTTCCCTAGACCTCATATATAAATACAAAGTTAAGGTTACAATTGTACCTTGATGATTTGGTTTGATTTGCCCAAGAAATCAAGTTCCCTCTTACTCAATTCTTCTCTTTTGATGGTTTTAGGGTTTTTCTTTAAAGTTAGGTCGAGTTGGTTCTATTTGTACGAAGGAAATAAAACAATTTTAGTCGATTTATACAAGCAGCTCGGTTAGCACGCCTTGGGGCACTTCCTGTGTCCATGTCATGTTGACCCATGTTTGCAGAATTTCCAAATTCTGAAAAATGCCCAGAAAATTGATGAGCGCAAGGGCGTGCTGCTTGAGCACGAGGTCGTGCCTCCTGGAAATTCTGACATTTTTTTTTTATTTTTCATCCAATTCAAGTCTGTTTAAATCCATTTTCCTTATATATTTATTCCTATAAATTTCAGGATGTTACATATTGATTAGATGTTTTTTGTTGGATTGTGGATCGATAATGTGGTATGAATTGATTATGATGTATTGTGGGGAAATCGGCTTAACGAGTATTTGACTTAATCGATTGTTGGTTAAGATTATGATTACAGGAATATGCTTGATGCTATAACTATGGTGAATGTTTGTATGAAATTTTATGGAAAATGGTTAGAGTCGATTCCATGACATACTTTGGCATTTCATGGGCATGTGTGCATGTTCATGGTGAGAAATAAAATAAAGAGCAGGTGCTCAAGAGTGAAATCGACGAAAATAAGGAACGAGCGCTTAATGTTGATAATGAATTAAGGATCGGGTGCTCACGTGGGAGAGATCTCCCAAAAAGAAAAGAAAATGGAGCGGGTGCTCACGAGGGAGAAATCTCTCGATAAGAAAAAAAGGAGCGGGTGCTCACGAGAGGGAAACCTCTCGAAAGAAATGAGGGCGAGATCTCTCTATGTTAAAAATGATGAGAGACCCGGACATATGTGTGTGAAAAAGCATTCGCATTTCATTTGCATTCATTGGGATTATATGGTGTTGTATGCACGATTGGAATGATGAATGCCATGTGTTTTTAATGGGGAATGTTTTGTGAATATGAATGAGTTATGATTTGATGAATTATGGTAATTTGGTGTTGTGAATGCATAAAAATGTGGTTGTCATAAGAGTGTATGTTGAATATAAAATTGGCTTATGAGAAGTGTTTGATATGCTTTATGTGTGTTGAAAAGTGTAAGTGTGTTGTGTATTGCTGGAAACAGCAGGTTGAAACGGACCGGGAAACAGGCTACTTAAACTATTTTCCAAGCCGTTCTATTTTCAGATGAGAAACAGAAGGGTGAAAAGGCCTAGAAAATGGTTTGGCCAAACCGTTTTCGAAACTGTTCTACTTTTAGAGAGAAACAGAAGGTTTTAAACGGGCTAGAAAACGGTTTAGCCAAACTGTTTCCTAAGTCGTTTCACTTTCCAGAGTAAAACAGAAGGTTGAAACGGGATGGAAAACACGCTACCCAAGCCATTTTCCAAACCGTTCCCATACAGTGAAAAGTATAAGTTCAGGATTGAGTAAAAGTAAAATCGTAAGAGATAAATGACATATATAATTTGGATGTTAGAAATTTTAAGAGAGATGATTCTTTACTCTTGAATAATGTACTTAAAATACACAATTAATAAGTACTTATGCATTAACTACCTTGGTAAGTGTTGTAGGTGTACTTACTGGGTATTTAGTTACTCACGATGCGTGTGTGATTTGTGTAAATGTGCAGAGCGATAGTAGTTAGCAGCGGGACTACATTTTCGGTGGTGCTAAGTGGTGCGATACTTGAAGAATGTCAAGATCCTTAGCTTTTGGATTTATCATTTTGTTGTACATCTATACGAACATTAGTATATATAGGGTATTTACATACTTTGAAAATTGTAAATTGTTTTCTCATTGCTTTCGCATTTGCATTGCATATTTTGTGTACGACCAAATACTGGTCATTGCTTTCAATGTTTAAAACTATTTCTCGTTTTCTCTCTCGTCTATTTACTTGTTTAAAAAAATGGATGCGAAAATCCTTATTTTATTGAAAAATTGAATTACGGATTTGGGGTTCACATAAAGTTGATAAACAGTTTACATCAAGTTAAAATTTAGGTTAAAACGGCAAAAAATTTATATATAAGTTAATCTTTTAAAAAATTATAAAAAAATATAACAATTTAGTATATATAAAGTTAGAAGTTTATATTAACTTTAAATTTATATAAATAGATATAAATTTAGACATAAAAATGTTTAAAGCCACATTCTGTAAGGCCCTGGAAATTGTTAGAATTAATCTATATGGAATATAGATTAAAAACAGAATCGAATTGGATAAGAACCAGAAAAATGCAGAAAACTGGCAATGAGCATGGTCTGGAGCACGGCTCGTACCAGAGGCGTGCTCATCATTCTAGAAATTAATCAGCATGATCTCGTGCATGACCTGATTGGAACTCGTGCTGAAAAAGCACGACACGACTTGGAGCATGACCCGTGCCAGAGGTGGTGTCGACAGGGCTTTTTGTAACCAAACCGACTAAACTTACTGTTCTATTAGAGTTACAGAGCAAAACGTGAAACGAAGCAGTCAAAAACCCTAGAATCATCAAAAGGGTATATTCAGTGTAGGAGAAACTCATTTCTTGCAACCTTGGTGTGGAACTCAGTTTTTAAAAATATTTATCCAATTATTCAACACAATTTAAAGAAATAATTTAATAATTAAAGCAAAACAATTTCGAGAAGAGAGTAAATATGATACACGCCATTTTTATAAACCTCGGCCCAAAACAATTTACAAGATAAATGCAAAAGTGGAAGATGGAAATAAAGTTTGAAAATAAATTCAAACATCCATATGCGTGTATCTACATATATGTACAAATGTACAAAATCAAAATACAAAACTCTGGAGCCCAGAACTCTAAGACTGATATCGCTCTGGAAATGATCACAACAAATCTCCAGCCTAAAAATAGCTACCTACAATTTGCACAACATTAAAACAATCAAACAGAGGTGAGTATATTCAAATACTCAGTAAGTGTTATTAATTTTACTGTTCAAATAAGTGTAGGGAAATTTCCAGTCAGCACGGGGCATGCTCAATGAACACGAGGTCGTGCTCATCCTTTCATTCCCAATTGGAACGGGTTGTGCCATATAGAGCATGAGGTCGTGCTCAACTTATTTTTCCAGATTCTATTTACGTGCTGATAAAATTGGCCCAAGCACGAGGACGTGCTTGTCAGCATGAGGACGTGCTTGTCAGCATGATGGGCGTGCTGAGCTTCTGTTTTGTGCAATCTATTTCGGTTAGTTCTAATTTCACAACAAACGAGTCCTTTTTATAATCATGCATATCCAACATAAATTCTTTACCCTATCAATAATGAATGATATCCAAAACACACATAATACTCACTTGTTTGCTTAAATAGCCATATCAATCAACCAAAACATACTAAGGCACATGTACATATATCATAAGCAAAGATCTCATTTTCATATCCAAATCAGCATTCATATATCACATAGTAATAAAAAATGATGCTAATTATGAATGCCACATCAAGTGCACATGAATGTCAATGCAATTCATATGCAATATGCCCCGAGGTGATATTTTCTCATTTTCTTTTCTTTTTTATTTTCATATCATTTTTCCCTCGGTTCCAGACCCAGATTGGCATCGAACCCAGTTCAGCATCGAGCCCAGCTCAGAATACGTCCTCAGGCCCAGCCTAGGATATCAGCCAAGTGTCACACAATCAATACAACACATAATGAATCAAATGCATTCATATGGCCACTAAATCATATCAAGTGTATGCTCAACAAAGCAATTCATATGCTTTTCAATCAATTAACCATAAATCAACCATGGATCAATATCATGAAGGACAATAGCCAAAAGTGCATGCTATCATATTGTCATATAAATATCAAAGGCAATAACAAATCATGCCATAACAACATAATCCTCTCAATCATGCTCATATAAGAACATCTTAAGCAAGAAATCACAATTCAAGCTAATAATGTTCATAAGAACATATTAGTTATGAGCATAAATACTAATCACACATAGTTAAGCACACATAGCTTATAAAATCATCTATCCAAGGTCCTAAGAACATTTAAGTACTAACTTTAGCACTAGAAAGTGTAAGAACACTTACCTCGACTATCGTACGAAGTCGGCGTCGGACTCAACTTCGATCCAAAGTGCGTATAGATCCTCCTATACGAAATAAACATGTAAAGGCCATAACTGACTTGATTTCTTAACTGATTACATCCTTTAAATCTTCAAACCCAACCTTTAACTTAAACCTCAATTTCTCAGTAGCCTTTATACTAACCAAAATTTCACAAAGCTCATCCAAACTATAGTTCAATTGATTTAAATCCTTCACATGAAGTTAACTAACCCTAAATTAGCTAACTTACATGATTTCAACAATGAATTCAGTTCTTAATTATCTAAGCAACAATTCACAGCTAGCTCACCTTCTTCATATACTCAATATCAATTACATAGTTTACCTTAATTTGTTTTTCTACTGATTTTGAGTAAGAATTGATCTTTCCTCTTGCTTAAACACTTCCTCCAGTTGTTCTAGGGTTTCAGTTGCTGACACTCGTGCTTCTCTCAAAATTTCGTTCTGTTTACAAATGAAACAGTCTGTTATTCATACATTCCCAGTCGACACATCCTTGGGCATGGGTCGTGCTACAAATCATGCCGTGCAACTCAGCACGAATTTCTATTTAAGTGTGAACGATCTCGTTTTGTAATAAATTCAAGATAAGGTCGTGCCAATTCCCAGATATGAGCATGATGTCATGCTATTCAACTGGCATGAGCACGAGGTCGTGATCAGCCTGTGTTGTCTGCTGTTTTTCTAAATTTTTTTCCTATTCTTGTCCAATTCGATCATGTTTTAAGCTATTTTTCATATACATTAGTTCTAATAAATTTTAGGACGTTACACTTATGAGTGAAAAGCATAAGTTATGTTGATGAAAGGTTTGCTAAAATTTTCTGAATTATGAGATAGGAATTGAATTGAGTGTTGAACTGGTGATAGTTAGTTGAATTGAGTTAGTTGAACTCTTTTGAATGGATTAGAACACTTAAATCATAAGAAGTGTGCATTGATGAGATTTTTGTCGACTTTGGAAAGTTACTAAGAAATTGAGATTGAAGTGTAAAAGCTGTAAATTGATGTTTATAGGTATGAAACAAGTTGAGGCATAAGTATTAACAGCTTTTATGTGGAAATTTTCATATAGGAGGACCTGTACGAGTTTTCGATCGAAGTTGAGCAAGAACCGACTTCTCACATATTTCAAGGTAAGTGCTCTTACACTTACTAGTGTATGTTTTGCATCTGTATGATTAATTCATACTTGGTTATGATGCAAATTAGTTTAAATGGTAGAAAAATGTGTCCTAAAAGGACTTGATAGCTATGTGCTTTGTATAAGATGAATGGTTGCTATGTTCTTTGATGTTCTTGATGAAAAAGAACTAGATGATGATTATGCCTTTCTGATTTACGCTATGTGATGATGGCTATGTGCATTTAAATCATAAACTATATGCTTGCTATGTGATGATATGATCTATGTGAAAGGCTTAAATGGAAAAGTGAATGTTATGTGTTATAAGTTATGTGTTTGCTATGTGCTCTAATTGCTATGTGCTATTGATATGATTATCTTTTGAATGTCTCATATATATTCACGTGTTCCATAACATTGTGTGACACAAGCTGTGTGTGACTTGTACGTGCTGTGTACTGTCCTTACAAGCTGTGTGCTCACTCTTTATAGGCTGTGTGCCATCCTCTGTTGTATGTTAATGAGGATTCCTCTGTTGTATGCTATAGAGGATTTTAAGAAAACTCGGGTCATGACATACTGTATGATTGCATTGACATTGCATTTCATTCCTTAAATGCATTCATATGAGCATGATGCGATGGAATGAGTTATAAGTTAAGTTGAGAATGCTGTGTGCTGCTGTGTGCTACTGTGTGATATTGTTTCTGTGTGGATAATGTTGTGTGATACTTTTTTCTGTGTGGAAAATTCTGTGTGGAATTGGTTTGGTATGTTGGCTATGTGGACTTGATGATAGGCTATGTGAAAGAGCTATTGGTATGTTTTTACTGTAGAAATGGTATAAACAATACCTTAACTATGTAATAAACTTCAGGTAATGCCTATTGTGTGCTAATTACTTGAAAACAGAATTAAATCGTGTAATTCCGAGAGTCAGCATGACCCCCGTACTGGTGAGCATGTCCTTGTGCTACAACCAATTTTTATAGCACGCTCCGTGCTTATGAGGATTCTGGAAAAATGATTTAACCACGACCTCGTGCTCTATAAGGCACGATCTGTGCCAACTGGCAATTTAATGATGAGCATGACCTCGTGTTCATCGGGCATGACCCGTGCTCACTAGAAAAATTCCCCTGCATAGCATATAAACAGAGAATTATATATAGAATGAACTAGAGATGAATAAGGATTTTATCCTATTGCATAATATACTTAAATTGTAATAAAGCACTTACTGAGTATTTGAAAATACTCACATCTGTGTGATTGTTTATAATGTTGTGTAGATCATAAATAGCTGCTACTGGACCGGGGAGCTGCAGTGATCATCCACCTGAGCGATATCGGCAAAGGTTGAGCTCCAGATTTTGTATTTTGAAAGTTTGATTTTGTACATGTGTTGTACATATATATGTGTATACATGCATTATGAGTTTGAATTTGTTTTCAAACTATCTACATCTTCTGCAAAATCTTGTTTATTTTGGAAAACGTTTGGGCCAAGTTTTTATGAAAATGCATGTATTTATATTTCTCTCTCCTCTATCTGTATTTAAATATTATATTATTTACTATATGAATTAATTATTTGGATAAATGGTTTTAAAATTTGAGCTTCACACATTCTATCAAGACTCGGTACAGATAATAAGGCATTGTCTATAGAAAACGACCAAGAACTTAATCTTTTATGCATTATCAATATCTAGCTCAACAAGCATTCAACTATAAAATTATGAACCGAATTCCAATAGGGTGTCCAACCCAAAGAAGAAGGATTAATTCGATGAGTAGATGAGGCAATAAGAGTCAATGTCTCAGGAACGAGTGTGCCAATTGGTCTATTTAGTGAAAGCAAAAAGTTTCTAAACCTGTTAAAAGCTTTATGATTTCAATACTGCAAAGTGATCTAAGAAGGCTGAAGTAGTACTTGATTTGTTTTGATCACTATGCACATTTTGTATAATGTTTGTACACCTCAGTTCATGTTTTATTAGTAACTAGCTTAGTTACTGCTCGATTAATTTTGAATCATTCTAGTTATGATTTCAGTCATGCAATGATGTCTATGGGCTAAGGAAATGTGTCCAAAGTTAGGGGAATTTTTGTCATCAATTAACAACAACATGTGGATGATTAAATTTAGGCATAGTTTATGTACTTGCACTATAGCAAAAGAGTGGTTTTCACTCAATCTATAAATTGATCCATTTCATTATTTAAAGTAATGGAACACAAGTTTCTAGTATGTGTGTAAGTTGACAACATCAACATGTTTATTAATTTTTTAAGAGTTTTCTATTGATTCTTTTAAAATTTGATGCTGTAAAATCTGAAAAATGACAAGAACATGTTCTTCGAGTTCATCTAAATCTTGATCACATTTCCAAAATTAGCCAACATGGTATGAGAGCATCTATCTTAAGGGACTTGTAAGGCTTGAGTAATGTGAGTTTAAGTGAAAAGGAGAGAGAAAAATGCCTAAATACAACTTAAAAATCAACCCAAAATTGAAATATGATGACAATTTCAAGTAATGGAAATACAGTGGGCACACCTGTTGTATTTAATGGTGAAATTTATCTTATCTAGTCAACAAAAATCAAAACCTTCCTAAAAGCATACAAATTATAGGACGTAGTTGAAAGGATATCAAAAACATCTCCTTAGCTGCCAAAAAATTCGACAATGCAACAGATAAATGAACATGATCAAATGGTGGCCAAAAGTTTTAAAGGACTTGCCTGCTTACATTCAATAGTATCATACATCATTTTCAAAAGGGTTAAACAAATTCTATGAATTATTTATGATTTTGTAATTGTGACATTGATTAATCGTTATCGAGAATCTAGAGAACGTTCTAGGGTTTATTTGAAGTACTTATTAATTGTAAAAGATGAACAAAACACATTAGAAGTTGATGAGGGAATTTTAGGCTTAGTAGACTTTAGTTGGTATTTATTGGATCATGTATTTATTTAAGAAAGAGTTATTATACATTCAAATTAAATCAAGTTGAGTGAGGAAAGTCAAGTTCCACTAAATTAAAAAACTTAAAATCTTTGTTAAGTTGTGTTTATTATTGTAAAAATATAATTTAGATATGATTGTCGTGGACCATTTTAAAAAATAGAATCGAAATGATCAATTTACCAATAACACATGGACTAAATTGGTTAAAATATAAAAGGTATTTTGTTCTTAAAAATCAGTTTTCCTTGTTAATTGCACCCCATAAGCAATTTGTTTAATGGCATAAGTCTGGAGGGATTAAGATGACTATTTATCGAAATTGGGGATCAAAATGGCCAATTCTTCTGGATCATCGAGGAGCTAAAAATAGTTATATTATTTGGTGCCTTCACTTAAATGAGCACAATTTACAAAAATTGTCATTATAATTTATTGAAATAATTAAAAGTAAGCAAAAATAAAGTTAGAGTCAGTTTTATAAAATTAAAAATTAAGTGCTGAAAAATTAAGTATTATATTTTAAGTGTTGAATGTTTAATCTGCTAATAAAATTTATTGTTTACAATGGAAAATTAAATGCAAAATTGAACAAGTTGTTTGATAAATAAAATTAACAACCAACTGAATCATTTTATAAAATTTGTACAAATCTCAAAAGTATAATGTGAAACTCATTTTTAAATACCTGTTTTCCTGATAATCAATAATCTTTAGATAATAATAAGAAATCATAATGAAATCAGAGTAAAATACGAGAAAATAAGAGGAGAGAGAAAATGAAACAACATTTTATAACATTTTCGGGCCCAAAACAGTCGTAACACAAAAAGGTTTACAGCGGAATCAACAAAAGAAGTTTGAAACATTTTCAAACTCAATAGTATCATATACAAGATATGTACAAATATGTACAAAGTCAAAACTGGAAGCACACAAAAACAGAACAGTGGAGCTCGACCTCAGACAATCACAAACTTTGACAGAAGATCTGATCACCGCAGCTCTGGTCCAGTAGCAGCTATTTGCGTCATGCACAACATTTAGACACATAAACAGAGGTGAGTATGTTTTACAATACTCAGTAAGGTTCGTACACTATAATTGATTCGTAAATTTTTAAATGTGCGCAGGGACAATCAATATCCCATCTCGGAATACGATCCTCCTCTAACCTAATCAAACAACTCAATCAATTCACATAATCATTCGCACATCAATCATATCAATTCCATAACGAATACATTCTCAGAATCGATAATATATCAAATGAGCTCTATAACAACTCTATCACTTTATAACTCGTATAAAGTAATCAAACGTCAGAGTAACATCTGATTCATATCAAACAAATCTCAATTCATCAATAAAGCATTCATAACTCAATCAGCAGTAATCATAAATGCAAAGTATGAATGCGACTCAAATACATATGAATGCGATGCAATCACATGCAAATGTCTGCCCCGGGGTCTTTCTTTTCTTTTTCTTTTTCTTTTCTTTTCTTTTCTTTTCAGATCATTTTTTCATCTTTCCCAGACCGGCATCGTACCCAGTACGGCATCGAGATCTCTCCCGGAATCATCGGTCCTAGACCGGCATCGAGCTCTCGCCCGGAATAATTAGGCCCTGCCTGTATCTCATAACTCAGTGTCACACAATAATGCAACACAATGAATGATCAATACACTCATATCTCGTATCATAACTCATGTATGCTCAACATGCTCAATCAACAATCAAATAACACAATATCGTAACCTCAGT
>CANYCX010413316.1:0-14581 GCA_948193385.1 Breynia disticha f. nivosa | reverse complement strand
TTTATAAAATTCTTAAACCATAATCTTAAATCCAAAATTAATTTCTCCACATCAATTACCCAAACAAATTGGCCATATAATTAACCTTAATAGAGGTCCAGAAAGATAACCCTAACAACAAAACTTAAAACCGAACTTAGGGTTTCTATTTCAAATCTCGTTACTCTTTACACCTTCACTTAAAACATCAATTTCATCCATCTAAACCATAAATTAACCCTCAAATCAAGTACCAGTGGTTACTACACATCCATACCTTTCTAACAAATTTAATTTTACTCACTTTAGACTTAATATGAAAGAGAAATCACATCTAGAAACCTTACCATCAAGAAAAACGTGATTTTCAAGATTAAGTCGAAGAAAACTCACCCAATCAAGCTCTCAATCCGTTCTTACAGCTCTCCATCACCAAGATTCATCGAGATTTGCCCTCGGTTAGGTTTTGGAACTTTGGTTTGACGTTTTTGGAAGCAAAAACGTGAATAAGGGGTGAGTTAGAGAGAGATAGGAATATACATATTTATAAAGGCTCGGAAATTGACGGTTTTACCCATCGGATCAACCGTTGCTCTCTTTTAAATTTTCTCTCTATCGGTTTTCCTAACTTCACCCGATTTTAAAATCTCATGTTCTTCTACACTCTTCCACCAACTAATATTTAATTTTTCTTTCCTGAGAAAAATTTCCTTATAAATTTTATAAATATTCATAAAAACTTTAAAAATTTTAAAAACTGGAGGCGTTACATCACATTAACTTAGAGCACCTACAATGCTATTAGTTAAAATTAGTAGCAGTTATAGATTAAATGAAGAGTAAGTTTAAAAATAAAGAATTAAATTCTATTTGTTCTTCAATGTAAATCTTTATTAATCACTCTTTATTTTTTAAAAAAATAAAAAATTGTTAATTTTTTTATGTCTTCCTACATTTTATTATTCCAATCCTTTAATCATCAAATCGATATCTTAAATCACATCAAGGAATTATGCTGCTAAATCTATCCTTCCACATTTTGCAGTAGCATTTTCTACATATTAATCCATATCAAGTCCATTATCTACTGGAGCTCTACAAACATCAACACTTCTACGTTCTTGATGCGTGTTATACTTCGTTAAAGAGAACCAATAGGTTTCTGCATCTTTTTAAAATTATTTTCATTATTAGAATCTATATCATTGTGACTAAACAAAGAGGAAGAAAGAGAGGATGATGCCATTGGAGATGAGAAGTGGATTGATAGGAAAGGAGCGAAGTAAGGATAAAAATATATATTTTGAGTGTTTTATGAAACAAGAAGAAGATTGGTAATGTTAATTATGAAATTATGAATAGATGAAGAGTCTTTTTGTCTCTTTAAATTTAGAGAGTGAAATAAACTCTCTATATTATATTTAGAAATGTAAAGCCAAATAAAAAGTTTATAGGAGCACTAATTTTATATTAATTCTTTTTTTTTTACAAAATTTTAAAAAAGGGATCGGGCTAACCCACAAACTAAAGGCAGAGAAACGTCTTTCAGTTAGTCTCGGCGAACCAGCAGGTTATAACCTGTATGCCTCCCTAGCGCCACTATAGAAGATCAAACCCACGATGACAAAAAAAGAAATTAGACACTTTAACCGTTGAAACTATGAACAAGAGGTTATATTAATCTCTTTATAATAAAAAATTACTTTAGAATAACGAGAGCATTATCCATTGTGTAGTATTTTCTTATATAATGTACAAAACAAATGAGAAGGGTAAAACTGTAAAAGTACAACCAAGACTGTCCATCCCATACAAAAGCAATGAATAAATAACTAATAATAAAATATATGGCGGGAACCAAAAATTCCCACCCAAAAAATCCCGCCAATCACAACCCACTTAGTTTAAAACCCTCCTCGTTCTGTCCCACACTTCATAATTCCTCTCCTCTCCCCCCACGAATAACCCTAAAACCTTCCCCAATTTCTCAAAATGTTAGAACTAAGGCTTGTTCAAGGCTCCCTCTTGAAGAAAGTCTTAGACTCTATCAAAGACTTGGTCAACGATGCCAATTTCGACTGTTCCTCTACTGGTTTTTCTCTCCAAGCTATGGACTCTAGCCACGTTGCACTGGTCGCGTTGCTTCTTAGATCCGAGGGGTTTGAGCATTACAGATGTGATAGGAGCCTTTCTATGGGGATGAATTTGAATAATATGGCGAAAATGTTGAAGTGTGCTGGAAATGATGATATTATTACTATTAAAGCTGATGATGGCAGTGATACAGTTACTTTCATGTTTGAAAGTCCTAGTAAGTCTTCAGTCTTTTTTTTTTATTTTGGAGAATTGAGTTTTGCTTTTTTAGGGTTTTGATTGTTTATTACATTTTGAGCTTTTGTAATGGTGTTTGATGCATGAATTAGTTTTGATTTTTTTGTTGTTTTCTTTTGGTTTTGAGCAATGTTTTTGATGCGGTTTACTTGATGAATTAATTTATTTTTCTTTGTTGGTTTGAATTTTTTAGAAGACATTTGAGTTGGGTTTTGTTTTTTCTTAGGAATTACGTGGTTTTTGGTATGCTTTGTTGGTTGTGAGGCTGTGTAATGGTGCTTAGTAGCTGCTTTTAGTGTGGTCTATTTGACAATTGTTGGATCAAATATTGCTTTGTTTTTGCTGGTTTGATTTTTGTTTTGGAGAAGCTTGAGTTTTGTTTGCCATTTATCATCTACCGATTGAAGTTCTGTTTAGTAAATTTTTTAGCTTCATAACTTCGTGAAATGCTTGATTTCATTGCTGTCTATAATCGATTGTGCCTTTCTTTGTTAATTTGGTATTTTTTTTGAGAACTTTGAGCTTGGTTTGTGCCATTGTTGGGTCCATTGTTGTCAATTTTTATGTATAGTGATTCTTCACATTGCTTTTCTGGAGTTGTTAATGTGGCTGCAACTTGCTTTTTATGTGAGTGAATTTGAGATGTGTTTTCTTGGATTATGGCTACTGTTATCTATTTTGTCTGACATGCCCATCTTTGGGTTCTGGTATATTAAAGCTCAAGATAAAATTGCGGACTTTGAAATGAAGCTCATGGACATTGATAGTGAGCACCTTGGAATTCCAGAGGCCGAGTATCATGCCATTGTCAGGATGCCGTCAGCTGAATTTGCAAGAATCTGCAGGGATCTTGCCAGTATTGGCGATACAGGTAATGTGATAGCTGTTCATTTTGAAGATAAGTAACAATTTTCACATCGTTCTTTTTCATCAATTGTATTAAATCGTAAACGTCTTTTGTTTATGTACTCGTAGTTGTGATCTCTGTTACAAAGGAAGGTGTGAAGTTCTCTACCAGAGGTGATATTGGAACTGCAAATGTTGTTCTTAGACAGAATACCACTGTAGATAAGGTATATTTCCTCAACATCTAAACATTAAACTAATTGATAGCAATTATTTCCTGTGTTCTTAATTTGATTCTTCTGATACATTAACAAAATTTTTTTCAGCCTGAGGAGGCAACAGTCATTGAGATGAACGAGCCGGTTTCTCTGACTTTTGCTCTGAGGTACATGAACTCCTTCACCAAAGCAACCCCGTTATCTAACACTGTTACAATCAGCTTGTCATCAGACCTTCCTGTAGTGGTGGAATACAAAATTGCTGAGATGGGATATATCAGGTTTTACTTGGCTCCTAAGATAGAAGAGGATGAGGAAGATGTGAAGCCTCAAGTTTAGATTGTTGATGCTTCCAACTCGCATTAAGAGTTTCTTTAGCAGCCGTCAATGGGGTAGATTGTAGAATTCGTCGAGTCTAAGGATTGAAAATGTTATGCTACAAATTACCCTCTTTTTTGTATCCTTACGGCTGACATGTTCTAATTTGTCTGTTGCCTCTACACAGTTGTGCATGTAATTCATGTGTTTTCTCTTTATTGAATTCGATTGTCAAATTTTTGTTTATTCATTTTTGAATTTGGGAAGGCTGAAATAATCGTCTACAATGCAACAAGACGATTGATATCGTAAGGATAAACGTGCGATGGATTAGAAGCAGTATACGATCTGATTGCTACAAGACGATTGAGTGCGTCAGTTGGATGAAACTCGTCGTAAAATACGTATTCACTCCTTTTCTGGCATGGAATCCCATCTCTTATACATGCCCCTCCAATATCCGTTGCACAACAAGCCTTGTTCATCACTTTGAAGCCTGTGTCATACGATTAATAAATATGCAATCACGATCATTATTGAAAATATTTAATTATAATATAATTTGCATTCAAATGTGACGGTTTTATGTACGTGTACCAGCCGCAGAAAGATTTGAAAGCACCCCATAAGTGTTGATGTAAGTAAAGTTTGCATCAGAGAGATCATTATTAAGTTGATCGACTAGCGACGAAAGTTCGGCGTTAAAGAGCTTGACAGCGTCGTTAAATTTGGCGGCGGACGTTTTGTCGCCAAATCGAGAGATTGCGTAAGGAGTACAACCGATTTGTCCTATTCCGTGCAGTATCACCTTTCTTGCTCCAAGCCCATACAGACTCTGCGTAACATCGTAATTAATTAATACCATTCAAAGTTTGTTTCATAACCAACAAATCTATGACGATCAAAAACCCCACCAGAACTGTATTACACATGAAAAATGAATTAACCAAACCAAGTGTAACTTGCTTCATATAATGATACGAACCCTTAATTGAGCAGAATATTGGGAAATGAGAGCAGCAGAGTACTGTTGTGGAGTGAAGAGAGTGCTTGTTAGGGAAACAGGAAGGAAGTAATTACTCAAGTAATCGTTACTCCCCAATCCAACTGAGTATAAGCACTTGTTTAGGTAATTACTGCTGGCTGCACTTCCGAACTTTTGTGTTAATCCTGAGATTGTGATTCTGTGATTTTGGAGTTGCTTGTTGAAGCTGATGTTGTCACCCTGATAATGCGTCAACAAACCATAGTTTTAGTCCGATAATTATATGTAGAAAAAAGAGTCAGATGGGGAGAAAGAGATGAAGAAAATTTATTACAAGGTTCTTCCCAGTCTCGTCGCGAATTCCAGCTGAAGTAGATGCATAGTTTACGCCGCTTGTTGTGTCTCCGGCGACTATAGCTGCCGCAAATGGTGGAATATATCTCCTAAACCCTAAAAGTTCGGCTACAATATATCGACAAGTGAGAATAGAGAAAAATGTTACAAATTGATTAGTCAAATGTTTATTCTTATAACAGTATATAAAACTACCCTTCTTGTTATGCAATTCAACTTTGTTTTACCGTTCTGATGGGATATATACATACCAATGGAATCAACAGTGGTTCGGTTGTTGGTAAATCTTCCAGTGGCACCATCAGGAGAATCAACACCATAAGGAGAGAAATTAGCTTTAGATAAAGTGAGGAGTAAGTTGTTGTTACCATTATCAGCCAAAGAATCTCCGAAAATGAAAAAGCAAGGCACTTTAGCTTCTCCATCCACCACACATGGATCTTGTACTACTACAACAACAACCCACACAAGCCATGCCATTCTACTCATCCTACTGTTGAATGCCATTGCCAATAAAGCCTGCAGAAATAAGATGGAAAACAGAGGCAAAAGGAAGAGATGGAACACTCCCAATATATATAGATATAACGTAATCCTCAAGAATACCGACTGCAATTCCACTGGCGACGAAGAAATTATGTTTTCTTTCTGAAGTTTACCAGCAACTTACGTATGCAAACTCCACAACTAACTCTTTCAATGCTAATTGATGTTATTATAAACAATGAAAATGAATTGGTAGTTCAATGTGACGACTTGCTTTGTTACGTGCCGATGCAATTTGACGTTGTCACAAGGATTTGTTGCCGATCTAGTTTCTCCGATCACTTGTTTTCATTTTTTTTGGGTCCGACGTTTCTGACGAAACCACCTGGTATCCGGGAGCCACATTGGACTCCCGACTAATCTAGACCGCTCCGGGAGGCTTGGGAGCTACCTAAGGGGAGTGCTCCCACGCCAGGAATCGAACCTGGGCGGACCCGAGGCGAGACCTCTAACATAGGGTCGGTTGCCACTCGACCACTACCCCTTGTTTTCATAAAATTTCATGTCTTCACTCGTGTTCATTTATGGTCATCTTATAATAAATCAATCATTATCTCGCCAAAAACTCAATATTAAACAAAAAAAAACATCAGTACAAATTATACTGATATTTTATGTTCATAGTGTTCAGTAATGTTCATATATGTTTATAATTAATGATCATTTCTACTTGCTAAAAATCAGAATATACAATTCAAATAAGAAAATAACAAACTTGTTAAAAATCAAGAGATACAAACGACACAATTTATAAAAAAAATCAAATATTTATAATGCTCAGTATTGTTCATATATGCTCATATATGTTCATACATATCCAATCTAAATTTGCACTTATTAACATGAAAATACATATAACTGCATGAAAAACCCACTTAATTATATTTTAACGCACGTAAATATGTATAGATATTTTTAAAAAGAAAAATAAAATCTGGTATTGTACATAATTGACTGTATCATTTTCTGAATCATTCAAGAAACCATACAAATAAAGGAATGAAGAGACAGTTTCTTCCATAATTTACGTGAAAAAGTTCATAAAAATTAGTGAAAAGAAGCTACAGAATTAAAAATCATACAAATTTCCTCTGCATGTTCAGCTAGCCATACAAGATCCTCTAACTATGCAGCTCCAAACTACAAAATTTATGCCCTTCCTATATAAAAGATTTATCCATTTTTTGTGTGCATAAAACCCTCTTTAAACAGGTATTTTGAATGAAGATTAATAGCTTCTCTGCTGCTTGAACTTGATTCAATGCGTTTATAAAGCTTGTCAGCTATGGATTAGAACAAAAATTCAGGAACATAAAAGTATAATAGGTTAGACTCTTGCTTTAAGTTGTGTCATTACTTCCCTCTTTTCTTGGCTTCATTGTAGAGAATTACGCCGACTACTGTAATTCCGTATCCGAACATACCAGTCACTGAAACTGGATTTCTGAATATCAAAATTGAGATGACCACTGCAACGGCCCCTTTTGCATTTCCCAGGACCTGAAAATGTGTATATGAATCTCAAGCAGAGCCATTGGATAAAAAAAGTGAATCACGAGAAAATAAAGCTGAAATGGTTTTAGCAGCTTAAGGATTGAACAATTGCATTATGTCTGAGTCCCCCCGATTAAAAGCATCCGCAACTCTCGAGACACCATTTGGGTTCGATACTATTCTACATCAGTTTTCTCACTATTATCTTTGTTTTCTCTTTTATTAAAAAACTGATTAGTTCTGTTTTCTCTGTGTTCAAAGAGAAAAAAGTGCAGCATAGAGGAGAGAATACCTGAAGCGTCAAGGCACTGGTATGTTTGGTAACCAAGAAGTTGGTCAAATTCACAAGATACGCCAATGTGGAATTGAACACTAGATACAACAGAAACTTGGGATTATCCCTGCCAAGCGAAATTGTAATGCCAACGACGTCTTTTTCCATAAATAATGCAACAGGAAGAAGGAACACAACTGCTACAGGAGCCATGTACAGTAAGAGATTCATGGAATGAAGCCTTTCCCTGGTAAGAGTATATGATAATGCAGCTTGTTCAGTTAAACTTGTAACAGAAAATGATTCAAGCAGAAGGTTCAAATTTGGGCAGATGAGTGAAGAAGTATTACCCTTCTGAAGATAGCAAAATCCCCTGAAGAACTGTTTTCAGGGCTCGAGCTGCCGTGGCACTGATGCACATTACAAACCCGAAGAGATGGAAACTTGGTTCACCCTTCAGCCGGGTAATAAGAAAATTTACGCCAGATCAATACCGTATAGAAAATTTTTCTCTAAAAGCATAAATTGTAGGCCTGAAACACTACCCAAATTATATCCTCTCATAACAAACCAAATTAAATCTGTCACAAAAACCAGTTTATCAGTCATATTTTTGCATCACAGAATCGCTCCCTTCACACATTCTAGCTAAATTGAGCAAAATTATGATCAAGATGAACCCAAATCTCCCTAGCAGGCAAACTGGATTAAAATTGAATCTTAAACTAGGTGCATTCTCATTGTAATGGATGATAGCAGAGATTCATGAACCAAACACAACATTCAACCATGCATATAACATAAACTCTCTGCGCAAAAGAAGAGAGAAGGATAGCAGAAACAGTTACCCCACTGGCGATGACAACACCTGTAACAACAGGAACGAGAGTCGCGTAAGTGACCCAACCTTCTTTCTTCAATGTCATCAAATATGAAAAAACTGCAGTAAAAAAAGGAGTCGTGGCACCAACAGCCTGATTAAACGAAACCGGAAGGAACTTGAGCGAAATATTTCCAGCCACAACCGAGAAGCAAAACACAATCCCAAGAGCAGAAATCTTCAAAAACTGCAACCGCGAGCGGATATTCTGCAAAGGCACGACCTTTATCCAAGAAATCGCAATGTAACTGAGCAATGAACATGCCATCATATGACATAACGTGAGAAAAATAGGGTACTTGAATCCATAATTGCTTAACAGGTACTTGTTTAATAACAACACTCCTATATTTGAGGAGTACCATGCTGTTATCAATCCAATTGTGAAAAAACGACTCATTTGCTCTCTTTGAATCTAACAAAAGGGTATCAGAAAACCAGGCCTGAAGGTGAAGTTTTTCATATACCTTGTTCCAGGCCGAAAATGGAGATCAAGACAAAACAATGAGTGTATGTTGGAGAAAGTCTGTTACAGATTAGATGAAATTTAGGTATTGGTTGGAGAAAATGTGAGAAAGAAATAGGAGAAAGAGAGAAAGACGGAGAAGTGTTAAAAGGAAAACATGGAATTTGTTGGTTCTTTTACGTTATGAGATTGAAGATGTGATTCGTTCATTTGTTTGGGGAGGAGAGGTAGTTGGTTGTTTGGTAACGGAAAGTAACGTTGTCGTTTCGTATGTTGTTTTAGCCGTAGGAATGTTTCTGTTTTTGACGTGATTGGCGGGTAATCTGTAAATTCTGTAGTTTTGGCATTTTTCAGTTTCAGCACTGTGGCAATTTTGACACAACTCCAAATCCTTCGTGATTGATCTTGAAAGCACACCCTCAGCTATGTTTTTAGACTTATATTCCAGCGAATGCTTGCTTTAACTCCTCTCAATCAGCCTATTAGTGCATATCACATATATACTCGCTCATTTATATGAAGGAATCAAGAAAATATTAAAGGACCAAAACAAACTAAAAATACAATGGAAGCGAAAAATACATAGTAAAAGGGATGAGATTATAAGAACAGTCACGACAAGGTCGTTGCCGTCCTTCACTCTACTTTTGTTTCCGTCTTCCTTGTCAAATGGATCTTCAATTGAAACAATATGGTATTATCAATTATAACAGATTCACCTCATAAAAGTTAATATACTGAAAGGGTTTCAGAATGCAAAAAAAAAAAAAAAAGAAACAGAAGAGAAAATAATCAAAGGAGTAATAGACTGTGTTTATACCAGTACAAAGTTCCTTAAATATGGTATTCTGACAGATTTAGTCCCTCTCAAGTATGGACTAGGTTGTGGAGTTATTCACGTCTCCAATTAAATTTTGGGTCCGCTTAACTTTTCTTCCCTTCTTGCCGCCAAGAAAATGACGTGATGGTCTAGCTGGAGCTGGTGGAACAGGTTGTGGGTCAGGCTGAGATTGTCCGGCTGAGATAATTACAGTATCACCGGTAACATGGCCTGTCGCATTAACCAAAAACTTTGTTGAAATTCATTTCAAACTCAACAACAGTAATAATCTAGCATTGTGATTCACCAATGAAGACATCGGTTAATGGAGATTTGGAGATCAAAGAAGCAACCAAGAGGTGAGCCGCCTGCGATAAAAGGGTATGTTCATGGATCAAAGAGTTGTGAATCAGAAGAAACAGGTTGCAACTAAAATTAAAAAAGTATTGGAAAGGTGAATCATGTTACCTCCTTTTTGCCAACATTAACAATCCTCTCTTCGATATCACTGAAAGGTACATTCAATTCCTTGAGAATAGAGAGACTTGAGATTGAAGATATTGGTTTTATGACCAAACTGTCAGTTACCGTGAACATTGCGGGTCCCTTCATATATTCATTGCACCTTTTAGTTTCTTTGCTGTTGTAACATGGCTTTCGATAAGGTGATGTCAACTTCCCTACGTAATTTACAATATCTTCTGGAGTTGGAAGAAATGTATCTGAAGCGAGTGTAAATCCACTTGTCTTATCAGTTCCATAGTCATACTGCTTATTCGCAACTTCCTTAATGCCTGGTAGATCCTTCTCAAAACCCCAATGAGGTGAAATTTTGTGGCACAAAAGGAGCTGCTTAGTTTCATCTGACACAAGGAACTTGGTAGCAATATTCTGTACACTTTCATGTAAGTTATTTGCACATCTCATATAAGGGCCACTGTTCATTTCTTTAGCTATAGTCCCAAGTGGAGTCGTGAGGAAGCTGAATAAGAAGTCAACAAAATCTTCTTCCACCTCTGCATAACATACCGCCTTCTTCGTTTTGCTTAAAATAAGCTTTACACAGATATTGCCAACACCTTTTGATTCAGAAATAATTCTATCTTGGGTTGTAATTTTAGCCTGATTCAGATTTTCTTGGCTTGGCTCCAGTAAAGTACCATTCTTCAACAGCGTTTCTGTCAAAGGCGTCTTTGTTACAAATAAGTTCTTCAAGATGCTCAAAATCTGTACAAAATTTGTTGACCTTAATATAAGTTATTCTGCACAACTTAGAAGTAGTAAAAGTAGTTTCTGCTTACCTCAAATTTTCCAATGACGAAAGATCTCTCCTCAATGTCATTGTCATTTTTGAGTCCTTGTTCAGATAGCAGAGAAAAACATGCAGCAGTTGAAACAGGAATTATCTGCAACCCATCAGATATTAGATATGTAGTTAAGCCTTTCACAAACAGTTCACTTTCATGCTCAGCAGGAGGTTCATGCAAATTTCCAGGGCACAATAACTTGTCTTTGCATTGACTAGTCCGGAAATGCTTTGCATCAAGACCTTCAACACTTTTGAACAAGTTGTTCATGCTACCAATGGTTGCTGGTGAAGGTTGATTCTCAATGAGCTTCGTCACTAACCCCATAGGCATTATCAAGAAACCAAATAGCACATCAACAAGGTCACCATAACATTCCACAAATATAATTTTGTTCTTCTTCTTATCTATCAATGCCTTCACTTCAATCTCAGCCATTGTTTCGAGGGTCAGCATTCTACAATAATAAGCAAAATGAAGAAATTGAAAACTTGCTGGAGTTACGGCATGCATTTAACCATTTATTGAACCGAAGTGTTGAACATTGACAGCAAACTAAACTGCATTAAATGAAACAAATTAACCATTCTGAGTTTGCTGCATAATTGGAGGTAGAATAACCTTAAGAAGCCGAACACAAATCCTCAGAACTTCAACTCGCAGTTGAGAACTAATAAGTTATGTAAAATGACAAAGGTGAGAGCAAATGAAAGGACTTGCAGTTTACTAAGTGAAACAAGCGAAATATGAAGTTTCAGGTGCATGCATGCGTTCATTATTTTATTTGACTATCAAATTGATATGCAAAATCCAAGTAATGAACATTAATAGTGAAAGTGACTTCACAGTTTCTCAAGAGAATTTGTACTGTTTTAATAGCGCACACAACTTTTGTTTTAAAAAATTATTTTTCCTGCTACAATCTCTTTCAGGGAAAAAAAACGCATGGAAGTTTTTCAGACGGATACAATGCACTTATGCACAGATGAGACCTTAATTGGCGAATGCTCATTAATGAAACGAAAAACGAAAGGCTTCTGAGAAGGAAATACTTACAACACAAGATGTTCACAAGCTGCCAGAAAAAAACCTGATTCACCAGAAAGTTGACAATAAACAACTCTAACTTCACATTTGTAGCCTAGAGCAATTGATAGCAGAGTAACTCCCATATCTCTTGTCAGGTCTTTCAAAAATAAATGTTGTTTTCAAAACACAAAAGGTAACTAATTGTCTTCGTAACACAGGAAAAATTCTTCATGTCCAACATTTTACTGCTCAAAGCTCTGTCATTTTAACAACATTTTACTTATCATTTATTTAGAGTTTTTGGTTGTGATGCTCTTGATTATTATGAAAAAAACATCAATGTGAATATTAGGTCCCAGCTCTTATGACGTCAAGGATTCAGAGGATTGTGGATGAAAGAAGATGAGTGGAGAAAAATAAATATAAATTAGAAAGAAAACGTACAAGTGAGCTATAAATAGGAACAAGCACTATAGCAAAGATATTCAGCTAAAATGACAAAGATGCAGTAGCAAGATCAGCTACGATAGTTCACATAGAAATATTACCTTTAAATGACGATAGGTCTAGCCCATCTGAACTGCCTCCTCAAATCTGATGGCTCCAACTGGCAGAATCATGATTTCCTAACAAAAGTAAAGTCAAAGATTCATTTTTCTTAAAGATCTGGAACAAAAGTTTCAAGAAATTTACGAACATACAAAAAAACATATGCAAAATATTCAAACAACATGAATAAAACTTAGTGACACACCTTTAACTTGAATATCCATAAAGGAGAAAACAGGAGGTTATCTTAGTGACACACCTTTAACTTGAATATCAGGAATTTATCACTAACTCTAAAATTTTTTTAAAACATTTATTCCCAGCAATTCATATTTACATGATGATGATCCATACCGAAAAGAAATGAACGAAATCTAAACCAGTAAAATACCAATGAACCAAGTCTTGGCATAAATAGATTGAATCTCAGTTTTATTGGCCCAATTTCTTGACTACGTGTAAATTTTATGAATTCATGAACGTAAAACATGCCAGGTTCTTTCCTACAAGCCTACAATCTGACAAAAGTTAAGAAGAGAATGTGCTGTATGTAAACATCAAGAAGATCGAGAATCAGTTCAACAGAACAAGATGTACATATGTAAAAAGATAAGCAGATATACCTGAATGGCTAGGTTATTTCCAGCATGTCTTCCACCACTAATGACAGCGAAGGCAGGGACAGGAAGTATCAAATTCGCTTTTCCAGAAAGATCTGCAAGACGTTTATAGAGAGGAACCTGATATGAATGCATAAAATAAGAAACAGCACAATTTCCACCATAACAATTCTCTAGCATTAGCTACAAGTTCACTCTGCAGGTAACTTTAAAAACTAACCTTTGTTTGTTTGATAAGAAATGGTAGAAAAGGAAAGAAAGGAATTGTACTTTTTAGGTTTCTATTGTTTGGAGAACAATTTTGAGACAATAAAAGAGAGAAAAAGAAGAGAGATAATTACAAACCGCTAAAGCAGATAACGCAGTACCTTCTTCTCTGTTTTGTCCAAGTCTATGATGACCTGATCAATTTGAGCTTGAAGTGTCGGGTCCATTCCAATCAATGCTTCTGCAAAAAGGAAATTGCAAGTTATACTCCCCCCTGTCATCACTAAACCGCCACGCAATGTACAATTCTAGAAAATCCATACTGCGGACCAAACAACAAGGAAAATCGAATTCATTCTCCTTAGTAGCTAATCACCTTCCAACAGTCGTATCGAAACTATTAAACAATATTCGATCAATCAAAACAGCAAATTCTCAGAGCAGACTTTAACTACAACGCATTCACTTATTTCTAAATTTCAAACCTAATTCAAAGTTCATTCAATCAAACACAAAATTCAAAAGAAATCGACAAAAACCAAAAATATAATCTGTCTGGCTATGGGGAAGGGACGTGGAAGGTATGCGTTGTAGAGTTGGAGAAGTTTGGGTTCGAATCACAAAAGTTGGAAAAAAACGCCGTTGCCGGGGATCGAACCCGGGTCACCCGCGTGACAGGCGGGAATACTCACCACTATACTACAACGACTTTGATGTCAAGTCCGTTGAAGTTTTAAATATTCTAAGAGCAAGCCAGGATTTGAACAAATATTGTGCAGCAATTAATTAATTTCTTGATAATGAGTTGAAAGAAAGGGACTATTTTGGAGGGGAGAGAGTTGGGTATGTAGCCATTTCGTAGATCTTCATAATTTGTTGAAGTTTTAGAATTGGGTATGATTGGAGCTGCAAAATCTGCTTCCAGTTAAGGAGTAACTGGATGAACATTGTGCTCTATAATTAAGCTATTCGTATTTTGTCATAATCGTGTACTTATTACGCGACTAGTTTTCGGGGCTTGCCATTTCTCTTTGAACTTCAATAAAAAGATGGTCTGTTTGAACATTTTATAAAACTTGTAAGTACACAAAAGAGATGAATATCAGCACTAAAACCTCAATATTTGGGATCGTTAGATCTTAAGGCTTCAACAGAAGCCTTAGTATAAGCGAATAACTTATCTTTTGGAGGTCTACACTCCTTGACCACATCAATAACGAGAAGCTTTTCAATCCACAGTTGTAAACTTCGAAATCTTTCTTCTTTATGGAACTCAAATCCAACTACTTCTTCCCAGGTTCGTAAGAAATAAACCATAAAGAACACCATAATATCCAAATATCCTATAGCTTCCCCAC
>CANYCX010413246.1:0-13532 GCA_948193385.1 Breynia disticha f. nivosa | reverse complement strand
ATTCTCAAATTATTGAAATAATTCAAAAATTCTTAAAAATTCTTAAAAATGGAGGGCGTTACAGGTTTGATGTATGTGTACAAAGGGTGTTTGTTACTCGAATTAGTAACTAATGGATGAACATAAATATGATGATAAGTGTTGTTTATGCGTATGTGATATACAGATAATAAGGATGTGCTTATGTGGATGTGTATATTGTTGATTTTGAACCTTGAGGAAGTGTTTGTTTAGGTATATACATGCTAATTGTGACAAATGTTGAATGAAGGTTAGAACTAAGTTATAATTTGATGTTTTGAAGTTTGTCTTTGATGTGTTTGGACTTGGTTATGATGCCTGGAAATATGGTATGGTTTTGGATGGATTGCTATGTGTTAATGTGCTGAATTTGTGATTCCAGCAAGTCAGAACGGGCTGGGAAATGGCCTCAATAAACTATTTCCCAAGCCGTTCTATCTATGCTGCAAAACAGGATGGGAGAATGGCCTTGAGAACATCCTGGCATGGTCGTTCCTCAGGTCGTTCCCTTGTTACTGGAAGACTAATGTTGTGTTGCTTTTAAGGGTCAAAAGAGTTCATTAGTTAATTTAATGCGATGTAGCCTAATATGATCTAAAAAGTGATGGACATAGGAGGATTTGTTAATGAAAGATTATGGAATGTGATAATGTGGTAGGAAAACTCCTAACCTTTAATACTTGATGCACCTAACACATACCTAAAGTAGGTTAATGTTCTAGGATGAATTCCTTAGCACATAAAACACTTAAAGAATTGTTTGTGACATGGCAACGGAGAACCATTAGGGAATTTAGGCGCAAATACGACATTGTGTTTTCCACGAGCACACCTGTGTTGGCCGAAGGTTCCCCTAGACCTCAGTTTAACAATGCTATGGTTTCACTTACTGAGTATTTCTATATAGTCACCTTTATTGTTGTTGAATGTTGTGCAGGTTTAGGAGGATTTCCATGAGCGAGGTTGACGGAGCATTTTTCAAAATAAACATGGGTTGCATTTTCAAGATTAATTAAAAATTGTATTTCTTGTAGTTTTCATAAGCTATTCTACTTATTGTATGGTACGTTTGAAAATCCACATGTGAGTATATATTATTTAGTTGATCATTATTTTTCTTAAAAAAATCCATGTTTTCGAATTAAATAAAATAATAGGAATTTGATTTTCAGCATCTCATTAAATGATGCATATATTTATCTTTCTCTTCTCTCCTTTATTTATTGAATTGTTTTAAAAAAAATGGTTGCCAAAATTCTATAATTTATTTGAAAATGAGTTTTACGATTTGAGCGTTATATTTGGTGGTATCAGAGTATGGATTACATTCCCTGCAGACTATGGAAAAAACAATTTTTGCATTGCATTTTGTTTTACAAAAACTAAAGGTTTTGGAAATTTGATTTCTATAGGATGGAACCGATTGAAAATGTATTCCACGAGACCGCAGAGTCCCAAGAGTCTGTGTAGGGGCAGGGATCAGCCCTAGGGCACAGAGCACCACCTGCACAGGGTGCTATGCCACCATTTGACCCTCTCTATGTACATTTCTTTGAGATGATGTAGGAGATGATAGGTAAGCAGGGGGTTCAATAGGGCCAGGGTATTAACATTGACTGAAATTTTGGACAGGTGTATAAGTAAGATGCAAAGTCATTTGAAGGGACTACTGACTCGACTAAGGTAGAGGATTGGCTCCCACACACTAAGCAGATCCTTAATCGGATGAGGTACACACCAGAACAAAAACTGAGGTATACCACCTCAGTACTAGAGAAGGAAGCTTGGAACTGGTGGGAAGCGGTCCCTAAGAGTTAGGATGATTCTTCCACACTGACTTTGAGCAATTTCCAGAGGGAGTTCGACGATAAATATGCCCCTCCATTGTATGGAAGTAAGAAGAAGATTGAGTTCCTTGAACTAAAACAGAAAGACTTGACAGTTATCGAGTATGAAGCTCAATTCACTTGACTCTCCCACTACGCACCTGAGAGGGTTGTGACTGATCAGCATCAGAGAGACCGCTTTCCAACGGGATTGCGGTTTAATATCTTCAAATGCATTGCTATGAAACAGCTAACCTACTAGACATTTCTAAAGACTGCCCTCAGAGTCGAGGAGCTATTGGCCGAGGAGGGCTGGAAGGAAGGAAAAAGGCAAAAGACATTCGGTGGATCCAGTGCACTTGGAGGAAACAAGACGACCGATTCCAGACCTCCGAGGAGTACTAGTGGAAGAGGCAGTCGGTAAAGAGGTGGTTCTGAGAGTAAGGGAGTCACACCTTCAGACCCCTTGCTTCAACACAGTAGAGCACCAAGGGTTACACTGGTGGGGACACTCTCCAGTTGTGTTACTATTGAAAAAATTTGGCAATCAGATTCGGCATTACTGCCAGAAGGCCAGGGATGAGGAGAGAGTTGTATCGGGACAGAGCAGCATAGGAGATAACAGGGGAGTCGCTATTACCGACAGAGGCCGAGGCAAGGGTGGGAGGACTACTAGCACCACCTCGAGAGGTAGAGGAGCCTCGCATTCATTGGCTCCACCTCAGGCCCGTGTCTATGTTATGATGTGAGATAAGGTGACAGCCAACCCCAACATCATTACAGTATGATTACTACTTTTGCTCACACTATTTTGGTGTTGATTGACCCTAAATCTACGTGTTCGTTTATTAACGAGTCATTAGTAAAGCAGATTGGGGTTAGAGTATCACCTTTAGGCTATTTAGTAGCAGTATCTATGCCAACATTGGGAACAATGATGGTGATAGATGTGATGAGAGATTACGAGCTGAGAATTGGCGAATCAAAATATGTGATTGACTTGATTGTTTTGAGGATGAAGGAGTTTGGGGTTACATTGGGAATGTATTGGTTGTCCAGAAATAGAGCTGTGGTGGATTGTTATGCAAAGGAAGTGGTGATAGAGGTTGATGGTAAGAAGATGATATTGTTAGTGGGGGGAGCGAAAGGTTATACCTTCATGTTTGGTTTTGGTAGGGATGGCTGACAACTGATAAGAGAAGGATGTGAAGCCTTATTAGCATGTGTAACAGACCTGAACTGATAAGTGTGAGTTTTGGATGAAGGAAGTGGTCTTCCTAGGGCATGTAATTTTAGCAAATGATGTTAAACTGGATCCGAGCAAGATAAAGGCACTTTAGGACTGGGAAGCTCTTAGGAATGTGGCTGAGGTACATAGTTTTCTGGGCTTGGGAGGATATTACTGGAGATTCATAGCAAATTTCTCTAAGCTAGTGAGGCCGATGATTGTCTCCTAAAGAAGAACACCCTATTCATTTGGAATGAACATTGTTAGGAGAGTTCTATCAATTAAAAAAGATGTTGGGAAAAGCTTTAGTACTTATTTTACTGACTGAGGGTGGCATATTTATGGTGTATACAGACATTTTGAAAGTGGAATTAGGAGGAGTGCTTTATGCAAAATGGAAGGATAATTGTATATACTTCTTGACAGTTGAGACAGCTTGAGGTTAATTATCCTACCCATGATTTGGAGTTGGCGACAATCATACACACTTTAAAGGTGTGAAGGCATTACTTGTACGATGAAACCTTCTGAATTTTCATCGTTCACAAGAGCCTTAAGTATATTACCACTCAGGAGGAGTTGAATTTAAGGCAACAGCGATAGATTGAGCTTCTAAAGGATTACGACTGCACTATTGACTACCATTCAGGTAAGGCAAATGTAGTCGCCAATGCTTTGAGCTAGAAAGGTAGAGATGATGAGGATTTAGTGACCTATAGGGTAGAGTCCTTATTTGCATTGCGGGAGTTGAGAGTGTAGCTCGACGTGATTGAGGGGAAATGTTGGCTAACATACGAGTGAGACTCCGTATGAGGGAAATGATTGTGAAAAGGAAGAAAGAGGATGAGCACTTGATGAAAATTAAAGACAAAGTAGAAAAGGGAAGGCGACGATGGCGCATTGACTAGATGATGATGGAGTATTATATTATGCGGTGCATCCTAGTACAACCAAGATGTATCGTGACATGAGAGACATGTACTATGGGTGAACATGAAGCAAGAAATTACAAAGTTTGTAGCTTGGTGGCTACCTTATCATCAAATCAATGCAGAACATCAAGCTCTAGTAGGTAATTAAGGCCATTAGAGATTCTAGAGTGGAAATGGGAGAAAATTACTATGGATTTCATTATAGGATTATCGAGGAGTTTTAGTAATCACGACGTAGTTTGGGTGATAATGGACCGACTCACCAAGTCGGCACACTTTCTAGCTATCTGTTAGGATGATACATTGGATAAGCTTGCAGGATTGTACGTAGCAGAGATTGTGAGACTTCACAGTGTTCACATGTCATCGTGTCAGACCACGATCTGAGATTCACTTCGAGGTTTTTGTAGAGCTTACGGGATGTCATGGGCACTAGACTGTGGTTTAGTACTGCATTCCATCCTCAAACAACGGACAATTCGAGAGGACTATCCAGACGATTGAGGATATGATAAGGGCATCTGTACTTGACTACAGGTAACTAGGACGACCAGTTATCGTTGATTGAGTTTGCTTACAATAACAGTTTCAACTCGAGTATTAGGATGGCTTCATATGAGGCCTTGTACAGAAGGCTGCGTCAGAGTCCAACTTACTAGGATGTAGAGGGTTTGCAGCAGATTGAGGGACCCAAACTTGTGCAACAAACTCTCGAGAAGGATAATATTGTTAAAAGATGTATGTAGGTTGCTCAGGATCCAAAATATAACTACTTTGACCAATACCATTTGGAAGTAATGTATGAGGTAGGAGAAAAGGTATTCCTTCGAGTTTTGTCTTGGAGAGGCGTGATTCAATTCTGGAAAAAGGGAAGTTGAGTCCAAGATATTGGGTCTATACGAGATCATTGAGTGAGTGAGCCACTTGCTGACCGACTTTAGTTACCATAGGAGTTGTCTCGACTCTATGATGTGTTCCACATATCAATGTCAAGGAGGCACTGATTCGACCCGAGTCACATACTTAGAGAGCCAGAGTTGGAGATTGTAGAGGATCTCACTTACGAGGAAGAGCCAATGCAGATTATAAACTGATAGGTCCATCAGTTGTAGAATCGAGAGATTCCAATGGTTAAAGCTCATTGGAGTTTCCATTCACCTGAAGAAGCTGAAGAAGTATCTGCGACTATTTCTGGAAACTTGATAAGAATGGAGGTATATATTCATACTTATAATTGTGATCAGATGAGCATTTAAGAACTTGGACTGTGAAATTTCAGGGACAAAATTTCATAAGGCTGAGAGTTGTAATGCCCCAAAAATTATGACCAAAATATTCGAAAATATGTTGTCCAGACAGTGCCAAACGGCCTGGGAAACGGCCTGTCAAAACCATTTTCCAAACCGTTTTGATGCAGACAAAATATTAATTTTGCGCTGACAGAAAGGCGAAACGGTTTACCAAACAGTTTGGGCCTGTCAAAACCGTTTTCCAAACCGTTTTGATACAGACAAAAAGTTTAATTTTGCATAGCCAGCAAAATGGGCAGGCAAATGGTTTGGGCAAATTGTTTGGAAAACCGTTTAATGGATTAGGAACTAAATACCGAGAGTTGGAAGAGATTGACATTTTAGGTTTTTGGGGAAAATTGGGGGGGGGGGGGTTTCTTAAATAAGAGTAAGAATGTGAAATTGAACCCTAAATTGCGTTGAATGTTGAAAATGTGGTTAAAAATTATGTAGGAAATGTTGTTTGAGATCCAGACGGAAGTTGAGCCGTGAGCCAAATTTACGGGATTCGAGGTAAGTGCATCAAATCACACTTACCTTGGTATGTCTTGTACCTGTATGGTTAGTTATGCTTGATTAAATGTTCATTGTCGTGAATATTAGAGTGTTAGATGAAATGGTGATTATGTTGTTAAGTGAATTATGGATAAAATGGTTGTTTTGAGTGATTATGGATTGAATTTTGATCATAGATGATTGAATGTGATCAGGGATGGTAATGTGTCATATAAATGTTATATTATGAGTTGTGTGACGAAAACATTGATTATGATGCCTTATAAATTGTATTTGAAGACAATGGTTTGTAATGGTTGTTTTTGGTATGGTATTATGTTTAATCGAGTTTGAGCTTAATGTTGAATCATGGTTGAACAATGCATGAGGCAATATATTATGAAATGACAATTGATTGTAATTGTATTCAAAGACATTATGGCATTGTATGAGCATGGTGTGACATGTTCATGGTGAGGAAAAGAAAAAAAGGAGCGCGTGATCAAGAGATAAATTCGACAAAAATAGAGCGTGTGCTCACCGTCGGTAACATTGGGAGCGTGTTTTTAGTTTTGTTTTGCTTATGGATTGAGATAAATTCCAATGGAATGATTTAGTATGATGTATTATGGAAATGGAATTGAGTGTTGAGAAAAAAATGGTAAATACGTTGCGTGCTAAGTATGAAATGGTAGTTCATGGTTAAATTAGTGATTCAGCATGTGCTCGGATGAATGTTTGATTGATGTGAATTATGTTAAGTGGCTACAAATATTTGAAAGCAGGGGAGAACGAGTTGGAAAATGGTTAGTGAAAACGTTTGCCTACCATTCCACTTCCAGGAAAGTTTTAGGAAGGGCAAAACGGGTTCTAGAATGGTACACAAACTGTTCCTAAAATCGTTTCACTTCTAGGTAATTCCAGTAGTGTCAAAATGGGTTCGAGAATGGTTTGGCCTAAATCATTTCCTAAATTGTTTTAGTTCTAGGGAAGACCAAAATGATGAAACAGGCTGCGAGCGATTTACCCAAACCGTTCCCCAAATTGTTTTCGTCTAATATACAATGAAAAAAGAAGATCTAAAGTAAGAAATAGTATAGATAAAGGATGTAAGGAAAAGGAAAATTAGGAAGTTAGAAGAGATAGAACTCCACATATGACTAATGCACCTAAAGCACTTAAAGAACGATTACTTATGCATTAACTACCTTAGTAAGTGTAGTAGATGTACCTACCGGATATTTAGTTACTCACGATGCGTTTGTGTTTGTGATGAATGTGTAGAGCGACAGTAGCATGCGGTGGGACTTCATTTTTTAAGGTTGCTAGCAGTTCGATACTTGATATGAGGTCGTGGCTCCTATCTTTTGGTTTGCCCTTTTTTACATCTATACAAACTAATGCAGAGAAAATGATTTATATAGAATTATTTGTAAATCGATTTTCATAGCTTCTACAATTTCTTTCATAACATTATTTTGTATACAACTGAACAATGGTCAAAGATTTTAAATGATGCATATATTTATCTTTCTCTTAACTCCATTGTTTATTGAATTGTTTGAAAAAAAAGGTTGCCAAAATTCTATAATTTATTCGAAAATGAGTTTTACGATTTGATCGTCACAAGTAGTGTTGTTTTAGAGTATTATACATTTTTTGTCACCCCTGGATGCATAAAGTATGGAGCATTATGTGTTTTATGTAGCATCTCCAATCTAATCTCCTCGATATTCGGTACGCGGACTCTAGATCCAATCATCAACTATTCATCAACCAATTGAAAAGTGATCTCAATACCCTAATCAATATGTAGAATTACCCTTATGCACTCTTCATCTTGTTGTTGTGCTACTTGTATCTTTCTTAACAACATTGGTCGAACTATTAATGTTGCTATTAACACTCCCGATTCAGTTAATTCTAACTTTGTATTCAAGCTTCGTAAAGCTATCAAATCGGTCATCCATGTTAATTTCAAGCTAGATATAAAAACACTTAATTTTTTACTAAGTGCATCTGCGACCACATTCGCCTTTCCAGGATGATATTCAATTGTGCAATCATAGTCCTTTAACAACTCTAACCATCTTCTCTGGCGCATATTTAATTCTTTTTGGGTCATCATGTATTTCAGATGTTTATGATCAGTAAAAATCTAAAATGTCTCGTCGTAAGGATAATGTCTCCAAATCTTAAGAGCAAAACTACCGCTGCAAGTTCTAAATGATATACTGGATAGTTCATTTCATGTGGTCTGAGTTATCTAGACTCTAGAGACGTATAATACCACTTTCCCATTTTGCATCAATACGCATCCAAGTCCCTGATATGAAGCATCATTGTAAATGTCGAATCCTCCAATACTCGAAGGAATTGTAAGGACTGGAGCTATGGCCAATCATATTTCAATTCGTCAAAACTTTGTTGACATTGTTCATTCCACTGAATAGAAACATTCTTTATCAGTATTCGTGTCAGCGAAGCAGCTATAATTGAGAACCCCTCCACAAATCTACACCAGTAACCTGCCATACAGGAAACTAATTACCTCTGTAACTGTCTTAGGAGTTTCCCAATTAACTACTGCTTCAATTTTCTTGGGATATACTAATATTCCTTGTCTAGATATCACGTGTCCTAAAAAGACTACGTGATCCAAGCAGAACTAACATTTACTAAGTTTTGCAAACAACTGTTTTTCTCATAATGTTTGCAATACTATTTACAAATGTTCATTGTGGTATTCCTCCAGTAGATCAGTATATCATCTATGAATACAATCACGAACTAATCGAGGAAGGACTTAAATATATTGTTCATCAGCACCATAAATGTTGTTAGAGCATTATTTAAACCAAATGGAATAACTAAAAACTTGTAATGACTGTATCGGGTTTGGAAAGCAGTCTTTGGAATATCTTCCTATGCTATCTTTGATTGATTATACCCATATCTTAAGTCAATCTTTGAAAACACTATGGCACATTGCGATTGATCAAGTAGATCACTATCTGAGACAATGGATATTTATTTTTCACTGTTACTTGATTAAGTTTTCTGTGATCTATTCATAAATATAGTGTTCAATCTTTCTTTTTAATAAATAATACAGGTGCTCCCTAAGGTGAAACACTCAGTTGAATGAATTTTTTTGTCAAGTAATTATTGTAATTGTTTCTTTAATTCCTGTAATTCAGATGGTGTCATTCTTTGCGGTTGTATGGATAGTGGTCTTGTACCAGGAATCAACTCAATAGTAAACTCTCTCTCTGTCAGGAGGTAATACTGCAAGATCCTATAAAAATACATCTAGATATTCCTCTACTATTGGTATTCCTTTGACATTTTTATATGTTGTTGTTCTATCAACTACATCTGCCAAATAAGCTTCCCATCCATCTCAAATCAACTTAAAGGGTTGAATAGTTTATATTAGACAACTAGGCACAATCTTTCTATTTCCACAAAATATTACTTTATCCTATTCTTTAAAATCTATTCTTACTTCTTTCGTAAAACAATTCACTTTAGCTTGATGACAAGCTAACCACTCCATAGCTAATATCAGATCAAACTCTATCAAATCCAGTAAAATCAAAACAACTGTTAATTATATATTTTTTATAAGTATTTTACAATCTTTATATATCGCATGTACCAACATCATTTTGCCTAAAGGAGTTTGGACTCCTAGGCTCTGGGTCAATGTTTTAGGTTTAACTTTCATTACATGTATTATTCTGGGGGGGAATAAATGAATGCATAGAACTAGAATCTATTAATGCGTAAGCAGAAACACTAAATAAATGGATCTCACCTATAATAACCTTAGGAGCGTCCATTGCCTCCTATCTGGACATCGCAAAAACTTTAGCATGTCCTTGAGTCTAAGTACCAGCAGTTCCTCTGCGTCAGCTAGATGCTAGAGTAGAAGTAGCTCCTCTACCCCGCCTGTGACTACCACTCATAGTCATCCTCATATCACTATTGTGCACTACTAATTGGGTTTAGGATGTATCTCTTGCTACCTCTCCTTTATCTCTCCTCATAGTACAACCTCTCATAAAATGTCCCTGCTCACCACAAGCATAACAACCACCCTTTATGAGTAAGGGTAAACTCAGATACTCTACCGCGATAAGCTTGATAATAAAAAGGTCATGATCGACCTACGTAAATCCTTGGAATCCGATATGAGTAAGGGTAAACTCAGTCCTCTTTCTTAGTCTACTAGACTCTCATAGAGTTGCTACTTTCTTCTATTTACTTGCTTTTCCTTTTCATCATCATCATTAACCTTAAGAAGTTCTTCTGCTCTAATTGTTGCATCTCTCAATACTATATAATCAATCGTTTCTATTTTAGGATTTGCTTGCAAATTTTCTTGTTCAAACCATCCTCAAATAGCCTACATTTATCCCTGTCAGTTGAAATATAGTTTGCAGTGTAATGTGATAGCTGGGTAAACTATAACTCTTACTCAACTACAGTCATCTTTCCCTGCTTCAAAGCTAAGAACTCCTTTTGTTTCGCATCTGAGTATACTTTCAATAAGTACCTCTTTCTAAACTCTTATAAGAAATCCTCCCATACTATCACTCGTGGAAACTCCAAGGAATGGAGAACTGTCTTCCACCAGTTGTATGCATCACCCTGTAACAATAATACAACAAACTATAACCTATCCTTGATACTAGCCTACATCATTTCAAAAACTCGAATAATCTGATCCAGCCACTCCTCAGCCAATCGTAGATCTGTGGTATCCTTAAAGTTTCTGGATCTAACCTGGTAATCAGTCAAAGGTGGATCCCTATTGATGGGATAGTAAGGTTTTGGTGGATAAGGATAAGTTGGACCGTTATACGAATGATCAGGATCATATGACTCTTGTCTAGATCCTGCATAAGACATCTGAACAGTATCTCTAGGGTTTGTTGCTCCCTCTCTCTCGGTAAACTGCCTAGGCTGCGATACATCTATAAAACAAAAACAAGAATGATTTAGCACACATTTCACGCAATACACACACAAATGTAGATCATAAATCACACATCAATATACAATCCAAGGATCATATCCTTGTTTTGATACCAAATTAAAACATCCTATACTTATTTTATTCTTAATCATATAATTAACTGTATAATTAACCATATAGATTGTATATTCAAAAACTTTTTTTATCATACTTTCATTCAATCATATAACATATTTTCATATACTCGTTCATTTGTTTTTATACTATGGATAAATTCATACAGCTTATTAGATTACATGTCTGAAATGCAGATTATTTTAGTCAACACACCCATGGGCTCGGCCTTGTGTTGATCGAATACTTCCTCTATTCCTTACTATACAAAATCTACATCATTTAAGTATAGCTGGTATATAAAGGTTGTAATATGAAATATCCATATAATCAACCTGTAAACATTTTCAATCAAAAATCAATCAACCATATAATCTCTCACGCATATAATATCATTTCATTATCAACATGCACCTCAATCTATACTATCTCAAAAAACATCAAAAAATACTCGTGTATATATATATATATATATATATATATATATCAACTCAAAGTCAACCAAACAACAACAACCATCTCAACTCAACGAGTATCAGTTATAACAACAAAATCATGTACAATATACACACAACATACAAATGTCAAAAATGTGAACTCCTACTTGGAATTCAGTGAAGAGAGAGAAAGTGTGGGAGTAGCAGCCGACCCACCTATCAAGTTCTCGTAACTATCTCTCTAGCTATCTGGTCCTAAAAACAAAATATACAATCGCAATTAGTGAGTTGCAGGCTCAGTGAGTAGTTACTAATCTAAACTATTTCATAACAATTCATTAAGCAATTTCATTTACGGTATTATCATTTCAAGTATATAAACGTAATCATATAAACCATTTGCACTAAAAATGCATTTCCTATAATCATATGATCATATATGATAAATCTGTAATTACGACATGCAAAGTAAAATGGTCTGTAACTGTATACTATATAATCTCCCATCTCCACTCCCGTCTCCAATGATCAATCATATATCACCAATCCAATCACCTCACCAATACCATATCATATCAACGTACACTCGTATATCACATCAAGCAATCGTATAAGATAATGTAACGTACATGTTCGCATTTTTTGCTTCGTATGTACCTGTTCGCATTTCGATCATATAAACGTATTCGTTAACATTTTATACTATTTCCACATTTTTTACCATTTCTTTGCAATCCATAAATCTAACAATCAATCATTTAACATCGCATATTAAATCGCATAATTCGTATATAAATTTGTATTTAACTTGAGTTAGATTACTCACCTGCTAACTAAAGTACTCGGACTTGCGTGTACTCATGTGTTGTCCGGCTCATCTACTCTGTCGTCCTATACAATCATATACATAATTCTTTATAAAATGCCATATAATCACATATTAATATGCATGCTCCTATTTTAACCCTATCAATTCCATATCTTATCAATTATTCGAAATTTCTAACATTTAAACTAAATTCACAATTAATTCGATATATAAACAGTGTAATTAACTCTGAGAATTTCATTAAATAATTACCAATTAGTATCCTACTCGATACTACGATTGATAACGTGTCTCTGGCTCAATTTTAACCCATTCCTCCTTAAATCTCTTTTTCTTTCTCTCAATTTCTCTCTCAATCTCTCAATTTAAATCTCTCCCACTGTAATGCCCCAGAAATTCAACCATTTTAAATTTGAATCATGATTAAGAATGGAAATGGAATATGTGTATACGTGTTGTTTGATTCCCTTGCATGTGCAAAGGGAATTGTGTGAGTGTGGTTGCAAACAAAGTAACGAATGTTTACATTCGCGAATAAATATATAAAGGATGAGATGATTTATGTTTAAATTCATGTGTGATGATGTCAGAGTATGATATAGATACATGAACCTAAGTATGTGGAAGTAGGTTACGAGATTGGTAAACGAAAACAATAGAGGAGGTGCAAGTTGATGGGTATGATTGTTGGATTTGATCTTAATATATGTGTTAATTCAATGTTAATTGATGTTAATGAAGTTGATATAATGTTTATTTTAAGTTATAAGCATGTATGTATAAGTATATAGGTGTCGGGAGATCGAAGGAAGTTGAAATGTTGGAAAAGGCTGTCTGGAGGGAATTAACATACGTTAATAAGGATTACCATACGTTAATCCATGGAAAACATACATTATTCATAGTCAGGTTCCAAAAATCTGCATTTTGTTAACGTATGTTAATTTGCAAAATAAACATACGTTATCGGGGGTCTAGACATGTCATTAAATGTCTGAAACCAACTCAAAACGGGACATAACTCCCTCCCAACCACCAAAACACTCTCCCAACTTCCCAAACCCATTCCTCAGCCTGCCCAAACATCAAACCAACCAACAAACACCAATATTTCAACGGATTAACAACAAATCGAGCCCCAAATCCATCACTCCTCTTACTAGGTCTTAAGGCGATGGGAAAGAAGGTAAGATTCGCGATTTTGAATTGAAATGTGGTTGGAAATTGCTGCATTTGGTAGGGTTTTAATGGGTTTTTGTTGTAGTTTACGATTCCACAAGCCTTTAACCTTAAAACGTAAGATTTTGTGAGATATGAGAGATTAGGGTTTAGGTGAATTTTGGGATTTCGGGAAAAATTAGTGGGGAAGGTTGAAAA
>CANYCX010413206.1:0-33661 GCA_948193385.1 Breynia disticha f. nivosa | reverse complement strand
TAAGAGAATAGTGCTTTGAAATAAGATATCTTTTTCTAGGAACCATTGTCAACAAAACAAACAAATAGCTTTAACTCCAATTTTTGTGTGCCCAATTGTTTATACAAATATGGGCATGTAATTTCATAAAAATGGTTCAGCAATGCACATTTAGCAGATATTAATCTCTATAGATTTGAATCACTACCCTTAAAGAGGCGTGGGTGTGCCTAGGCGCGCCTTTTAAATACTTTAAAAAATGGGCTTTTTTTAAAACAAAGCAGGTTCAGTTGTGTAAGTGCTTTGTGGTTTCTTTTGAATTTAAATTGCTAAATCAACCAAAATACATATTTCACAACTCCTCGATATCCCTTTCTATAATTAAATTGCTTATTTGGTGAAGATTTAAAATATTTGTCTTTTCAAAAGAATTATTATTGCTTGATCGTGCCTAGCGTGGCGCCTCTCGCCTCGGGCAATGGAAGGCTTTAGCGCCTCAAATGCGCCTTTTGCCTTTAATTACACTGAAGAGCATACATGAAAAAGAAATAGATGGAATGTACCTCTAATTAAAAATCATATCTAGTGTTGTCAGGAACTCTCTGCAATGGTCTTTTCTGCAAATTAAATCAAACTTCATCAGTTGGGAAATAGAAAGCAAATGGGACGTACAAGCAACTAGGTTAAACTAATATCTATGCAAATGATGATGCTCTTCAATAAAAACCTACTCAATAACAGTGTTATTAAAGGTGGCAGAGGCGCTTGCCTAGGCGCGCATTGAGGCGAGGCGATCCAAGCCTCCAGAACCTCTCCACACCCTAGGCGACGTGCCTTTAAAGAGGCAGTGCCTAGGCGAGCGCATCGGGCAAGGCAAACGTCGCCAATAAGGCGCACCTCAGTAAATAGATAAAATAAGAAGGATTTTTTTTAAAAAAGGAGGATAACAGAAAATGTTGAGTGTAAAACAAAGTAGCAACTGTAAAAAAATGTGTTTCAACCTTCATATTGCATATAAAACACAAGCCAAAGGCTCTATCTCTTTAAGTCTCCATCATCTCCTCAGACTTGCTCTCGTTTTAGGATCTTTACATTCTATTTTATATATTTATGCTTTTTTTCACATATTAAAAATCTTGCATATATATAAAATTTACATAAATATATATTTTTTATCAAAAAAAAAATTATTATTGCTTTATTACTCAGGCGAGCGCCTAGGGTGGCGCCTCTCGCCTCGGGCAATAATTTCTGATACTTCCAAGATAAAAGCAATCAGTGAGTTCAAGGCCTAATCTGGTGTGCAACATAACTTATAAGACCACCTATTTATACTCTACTGTAAACAACATGTGAACTCCTAACAAACTAACAATTTGAAATTTGAATTTGTAACAAACTTTTGTCTAACAACTGACTCTTCCATAACATCGACCAATACATCCTTTCAATTAGCATTTTGTTGACTTTCGACACTAAGTCAGTACAACACACATGCGTACTTCCCAATGGATTCATTGATAAAGGTATCCCTCAACTTCCTAAATGTGCAGTAAGAAAGCAATTCGAACCTGGCCAATGACACATACCTCCAGTAACTCAGTAAGCTTATTCAAACCACCATGAAGACTATTACAAAACTTCATCAAATGCTTGACAACATCATTCAAAACAATCCCATACGACATTAGAAGCTCCCTAAATTGGCTAACATCAATACCAAAATCAAGTAACATCAATACTCCAATAAAAAATCCAATATTGAAATTGAAGTAGTAGACCAAATCAATAGTGAAAATAACAATTTGGTAAAACACCGTCATTAAGAAAATCAATCATCAAATCACATCGGTAACATCACCAATGCTTCAAACTGAAGGTGTAATCAAAAGATGACATCAAAGACAATTTTTTGAGGAAACAAACAAATAATGATCAATATGAAGAAGATGATTAAATGAGCAATAATCTCAGAAATTTGATGAAAAATCAAGTCAAAAAAAAACTTAATTGAAGGCAAAAAGTAATCATAGAAGAATTCCAAGAAGAAAGTGATCAAAATAGAAAACCTTATAGCAAAAAGACATTCTATCAAACACATTGCAAACAAGAATTTTTCAATTTAAAAAAAAGGCAAACATCAGTAGTAGCACTCCAATCCATATCAAACCTCTCCACTGAATTTTCTCTCGACAATACAACTTCTCCCCATTCCTAAAAATCAACAAGATTTCAAGTTTTTTGAACTCTACCAATACAAAACCTCCAAATGAAAATATATGAACCAACTGCAACTCCTAGCAACCCAACGTCCAATAGCAACAGTAAGAAAATCTTTCATGATTTAACACGTTGCAATCCTTACAGAAATACACCAATAAACTATCCCTCAATACATCCAACAAGTCCATTAGATTCACAATTAGCTCCAATACATAGTTGTCATAGTTGTAAAAGACATAGAAACCTAATCCCCATTCATTCTAGAGACCAACATTAATAGAACTCGAACCCACGACCAATACCAAATCAAACACTTTCTCAGTCATTATTTGTGAATATTATTCCGCTTATTTATAGTCACAAGCAATAAGTGAATGCAAAGGATCATTTTGATGTAATCAAGACTAAGTCTATGTTGAGTTAAGAATGAAAAGATAGAAATCTTGAACTATAGCAATCAAAAGGCAGCGGAAAACAACTTTGACACCATTTATGAAGACATAAAAGAAAAATAAGAGAGAGAAAAACCTAACACCTAAAATAACAAATAAGAGAGAGAAAAACCTAACACCATTTATGAGGGACATAATTCGATTGATATTATCAAGACGACGCTGTATGGAGTTTAGAAGGGAATTGAGTGATAACACTCTTTTCCTAACACCAAAAATTTTGACTGCATGTTGCATAATAAACAGCAAGGGAGCGTCTTCTAGTAATTGATCAAACTCTAATTAGACATAACAAAAACAAATCTTTAGAACTAACGATTAAATGAATGATATGAGGAATAAAATGGGGTACCTTTAGTGAGACGATCGATTGAAGAATTGAGATGGTGTTGACTGGATAGAGTGTTGAGAGATTTGGAATTGAACTCTTTGATTAAATTGGCGAGCATTGTTGACAAAGCTTTCGCTAATGCCTCACTGCTCTCAGAGTTTGCTTCCCAGCTGTTGGTAGTGGAGACTTGAGGAGGGGTTTCCATATCATCAACTATTAACTTTTTGCTAACTGCCAATAACACTGCAAATCCACCTAATACACACATAAAATCTGCTATGCTCAATTTCCTCTTTTGCCTCCTAATTATACCTTCTCCTCGTATGTAAACACGCTGAAGTGTAATCCCTAAAATGCTTACACTTTTTTTTGAATTTTCTGTTCTCTCTATTCTATTTCCACTCTTAACGCGGTGCTTGTTTCCGTTTGATGTAGGTTATTTACGTATTGGTTTCAGTTTGATGTGGTATAGTAAGGATAGTATGGTTTGAAAATACAGTATGATATTGCATTATTTTTTAATTTATTTTGATAAAAGAATTAATAAAATGTTAAAATAACTAAAATAATTTCATAAATTTAGTTAAATATGCAAAAGATAAAATAAAGAGTGAGATGAGTTACTTTTATTAAGATTAAATTTTATAAAAATTGTTAAAATTATGATAACCCATTAATTTAATGAATTATTATTTCTTGATTTTTTACGATTTTTTTTTGATAAATATCATTCATTCAATAATAATAATCTTTTGCTAAAACAAGACCTAGGAATTCACCTGCTTGTAGCTATAGACTTGGACTAACATTTACAGGATGTAGAGGCCTGACCCACACCTGTAGCCACTAGGCCCACCAGGCGGCCCTCCTACTTTTAACAGGCCCATGGGCCAATACCCTCAACCCCTCTCCCAGCTACACAGCCTCGGGTGGGTTTTTGGACATATTGGAGATCGAACCCTTGACCACTCCATATACCCATTTAACATCCGAAGATGTTAACCAATTAAGCCAATTGTAACGCCCCGTAAATTCGTCCATTTTAAAATGGAATAATGATTATGAAATGGGGATGTTAATTCATGTTAATTGATGTTATAAAATGTTTAAATTATGTGGAATGTTGATTATCATAAGTTATAAGTGGGTATGTACAAGTATATATATGTCGGGGAATCGTAGAAGGTCGAAAATGAAAAAGGGAGTTGTCAAAGCATGATTAACTTACGTTAATCCTATAATTAACGTACGTTAATGAAACAACAGATTGAATAACGTAGGTTAACGTACGTTATTCATTGTTGTTTCCCTAGAACCCAGATTTTTCTAACGTATGTTAATGATTAAAATAACGTACGTTAACGGGAGTCTGGACATGTCATTAAAAGGTCGAGAACAGTCATAACCGGGGGAAAACACCCCCACACTCTCCAAAATCTCTCTCAACCCTAAAGCACCATTCCTAAGCCTTCCCAAACACAAAACCTACCAGTAAACAAGTCGATTTCAACGGATTAACGACAACTCTGCATCTCTCATCATAATCTTCCACATTAAGGTTTTGGAGGAAAGAGGGGGTAAGGTAATTCTTGGTTCTAAGCTGAAATTTGAGTAAAATATGTATATTTGGTAGGGTTTGTTGGGGTTTTGCTGTAGTTGATTATTCTATAAGTATTAAACAAAGAAATAGAAGATTCAGAGAGATTTGAGGAATTTAGGTTTGGGAGAAAAATTGGGGATTCTGAGAAATTGGTTAGGAATATGAGGAATTAAGTATAGAATGTTGTAAATGATGTAAAATGTGTTACAATGTGTGCAGGTATCGTTAAACAGAACCCGAATCGGGGATTGAGCGAAGAATCGGTTCTTGGAGCCGAGGTAAGTGTACTTGACACTTACTATGGATGCGTTAATCTTTGTTTAGTTAAGTATACGTTCTAAATATGTTGTTTGTCATGTGATAATGGAAATGTATGTTTGGAAGAATGATATGCTTGAGTTTTCAATTATGTGAAATCTATGAAAATGGAATGGAAATGTGTTTTATGGTAAAGTGAATTGGTTATGTGCTTGAATTTGAAAGTGTTTTGGATTTCTTGGAATTGTGTGATTATAAGATGTAAGAAATGGTTGAATTAAAGGCATATGCTTATGATGCTTGATTTGTATGGATGAATGGCACTTGCTATGTCTTGTGTTGTGATACTACCTCCAAACTTATTAACATCATCTTTATTGTTATTCATTGCTCCACCACAATTTTGGAGTCTGTCTCCATGTCCATATTCTGAACTTGAAGATGATAGATCCATGATAAGGCTTCTTTCAATGCAATGCTTCTGCTATTTTCAGTTTAAAACATCCCACCATCCAACTAGATCCACATTCCTTTACTGTTCCATGTTTATCTCGCCATACCTACCCATAGCTAATCCTGTTTGCTTTGTCATCGATGCGCGCATCCACATTTATTTTGGTTCTGCCTGGTTATGGCTTCTTCCACCTTCTACCATCTGCATCATTCATGTTCTTTCTAGCTTCTTTCCATTCTGCCACAAACTTGAAACCTTGTGCTCTTTTATAATACAATACTATCTATATTAACTACTAAAATAAGATACAATGAACAATAAATGTTGCTGAAGTGTCATGTTTACAAAGTTTTGAATTTTTTTTTAAAATTTTACTTTACAAATAATTATATTTTCAAGTTTTAAGTGGTGTCAGTTGTATTAAAGTTTAAAACAATTCCATTATATTTCATGTGAGCTATTTCAGATACAACAATAGATGTGAATAGTCTTATCACATGTTAGCCAAAACTAATGTCACCTCATTTCTTATGTTTTGCTTGTTTGGTGGTTTCATATTGTATAGTATTATATTGTTTAACACAAAACCATGCTTGTTTTGCTTGTTTATAATGTTGTATTGGTTATGATTTTTTTCATTGTTTTAAAATTATTAAGAAAACCATGAAATAATAAACCACTAAATTGGTAGATTACCATAGTTTTATTAATTATTGTTAAATTTAACCTTAATAAAAATAACTCATCTTGCTTCTTATTTTAGATTTTACATATTTAATTATTTTTATAAGGTTATTTTAGTCACTATAATATTTTAACAAATTTTTATTTTTATTAAATAAAATAAGAAAACAATGCTAACCTATATTGTCTTTTCAAGCACACTATGGTTATAAACCATACCATACGATACTATACTATACTAACTTATACTTTAATATTGTACAACAAACTTAAAATAAACACAGTGTTAATCTCTCAACTTTTCCTTACCCTTAACCTTAGATACTCGAAAGATCATTTCTTTCATGTAGTCTTTCTGGTGTCGTTGAAGAAAGCATGAGAGGGAAAAAAAACAAGCCTTTGTCTCAAGGTTCCAAACTTTTGCCTTTTAAGTGACAAGCGGTGTAACACCCCAGAAATTTTGTCATAAATATGAGCAAATGCAAAGTTATAGTGGCAAATAGTCTAGGAAACGGTTTGCCCAAACCGTTCCCCAAACCATTTTGGAAACAAACAACGATTTGTATCGCGCTAAAATAGATGGAAACAAGTGAGTGAACGGTTTGTGTAAAATGTTTGGAAAGTTGTTTCCAACTAAATAGGTCAATATAAGAGTAAAACAAAATTTCCAAAAGAAGGAAGAAGCACACTAGAAACGAAACCAACAGACGTCCCACGAACCTTTCTTCCCATTCTCCTCATTTTAGAGCCATAAACACCCAAAAATCACACCCTTTTGCTAAAATAGAGTAATCCTTGGACAGAGAGTAAGGATTTTCGTTTGGGTTCGAGATAAAGTAAAGGCAATCCTTAACCTTTGAACTTATGTATCAATTAAAGGCTAAGATTTGGGGATTTTGGGGGTAAATGTATGATTGTAAGTTGTGATAATGCCAATAAGTATAATGGAAACTATTGGGGAGCATAAAATTGGAAATGAGAGAGATTTGAGATTTTAGGTTTTGAAAATTTGGGGTTTTGTTAATTGAGGATAGGAATAAAGAAATGTGGTATGTAAAATTGGTGATTGATGTGAAATGGTAATGAAATAATGTAGGGAACGTAGTTTGAGAACTGGAGCAGAATTAAGCCGAGTGCTGACATTGCAGATTTCGAGGTAAGTGCATTGAACTACACTTACCTTGGTATGTCTTGCATCTGTATGGTTAAGCATATTCGATTGATGTTGTAGTTATAGATATGGTAGTTGAACGTTTCCTGAAGGACTTGATTAATTAGTGTCTCTAGTTTGGAAATGCATGTATTTATGTCGTGATTAAATGAGTGTATAATTGTGTGTGAGTTGGGCGATGTTTTAGGTTGAATGTAAATTGGAAATGGTTATGTACGCAAATGTTTGATTGGATAGTAAATTATGATATGCCTTTTATCTATAGTATTAAGTGGATTGATGATGGATTGAGAAATGTGATTAGTGAAGATGTGGTTTATGATTTTATTATGCATAGTTTAAAAGTGATGGCCGTAAAGTTTAAAAGGCTGCATGATAGTATGATAATATAATTGATATTGGTCGTAATAAAATGTATATGCATCATATGTTGCATAAACATAGTGTGTGACACTTGGCCATAAAAGATACTGGGCTGGGCCTGAGGAGAAATCGAGCGAGAGCTCGCGAATGTGAAATAAGGTAAAATGAGCAAAAGCTCAATGGTCGTAAAAATGATAAAAATGGGGTGAGAGCTCCTTGGTTGTAAAGGATACCAGGATGGGCTCAAGGAATCGAGTGAGAGATGGTTATAAAAAATGAAATAGCCCGGGGTCATACTTGTGTGCAAGATGCATTAGCATTGCATAGTGCATTCATTTTTAATTGGATGATTCTTGTATGTTGAATTTGGAAAGAAGAATGGCATGTAATTTGGTTACATGTTTTAAAAGGATGAAAATGATTATTAAAGTATTAAATTGATAAATACTTTTATGGAATATGGATTGAGTGTGTGTAATGACTTCTTAGAAAGTTGAAAGGTTAAAATGCATAATGAATGTTTGAACTATGCATATGGATTGCTTGTTAAGTGGAATTGTGAATATGAGTTGTGTTAAGTGTTGGGTTGATGGGAATAACTGGATACAAGGGAGAATGGGCTGGGAAACGGGTAGCAAAAACTGTTGCCCTATCCGTTCCACCTTCAGAGCTTCCCAAAAAGTCCAAAATGGTCTCTGAAACGGTTTGGTAAACCGTTTCCAAAAACTTTTCCACTTCTAGCGTGTAACGCCCTGAAAAATTAATGAGAAATGAGTAAATATGAATAAATTATAAAAATTTAATGGTTTGGACAGTGGGAAAGAAGAGGAAAGTTAAGGAAGAAGTAGAGCGTAAGAGAGATCTTAAAAGAACCAGAATGTGGCACTTGCAGCAAAGAATAATGTATGTTATGGTGACCATAATTTATGTTACAATATAACGTAGGTTTTCAATGGAAATAACATACTTTATTTGCTCAAGTAACGTACGTTACTTGGACACTAAACATAAGTTATCGGGAGTCTGGACGCATCATTAAAAGGCACGAAACAGCCTCAAACGGGACATAAACGTCCCATAACCTCCCAAACACTCTCCACAACCCTCAAACACATCCTTAAAGTTCCCCAAACACCACACCTTTGTACTTACACTTGGATTTCCACAATAAAACACCAAATCATTCCTCTCATCGAATTTTCTTCCTATCTAGGGTTTGAGGCAAACTTGGAGAAAGGGTAAACTCTTTAATCCTATGATGAAATCTGTGATAAATGAAGTAAAAATTGTAGGGTTTAAATGGGGTTTTAATGTAATTTCGGTATGTGTAACCATTAAATATAAAATTGTAAGATTTATGAAGATTGAAGAATTTGGAGCTTTAGTGAAATTTGGGGATTTTATAGAATTAGAGGTGTTAATGAGGAAATTGATTTTGTTTAGGATGAATGTTATAGCAGATAAACAGAATCATAAGAGAGACAACTACTGGATTAGGAATGTGGATTAGATAAAAGGGGAAAATGGAAGGGTAGGAGGAATTAGGGTGCATTCAAAAATCTTATATATGAGTGTTGTTTTAACAAATTGTAGGGATTGAAGCTTGCAAAAGAACTAGAGCTACCGTCGAAGGGGCTCGCCTAGGTTGGAGGTAAGTGTGTACCTCGTCACTTACTTATCCATATCTAGTGTTTTGCATGGTTAACTAAGTTGGCTTGAGTGCGTATTTTAAAATGTAAGCATGAATTAGAAGTCGATACTATGAAGTGTTGAGTATTGTGTGTATGTGTGTGCTTATGTGTAAATGAGTGACCCTATTTTCGTGGAATACTATGATGCTCTAATGTTCTTGATTGATGTGGTTGGTTATGGATACATGGAAGGAATGTGCTTGCTTTATTTATTGTTGGATTGATGTGGTTATTGCTTTTGAGCATGGAGAGAAGAATGCATGGTTGGGTATGACGATTTTAAATGCTAAAAATAAGATTAAAAGGATAAATGAGCAGTATGTTTTGCTTGTGTAATGTGAATTATGTGCGTATGTTTAGGTGCTCGTAGCAGGACAACGTTTGAGATATGGGCAAAATGTTCTATTGAGTGGAGGGATGATAATTTGCTTAGGCCACATGAAATAGAAACCCGTAGGCTATGGAATGTAATGCATTAGACGTGTGTTTGTATGTGTGAATATGGTGATCATGTTTTGCGAATGTGTGCTGGGATGCCTTAATGTGTAGGATTGATGTTGTTTTATCTGGATTTCCTGAAATGGATGCATTCTATGGTCTTTAGTATGAGTATGTGAATCTATGGATGAAAGATTGATTTTTTTTGGGGTTGGTTCGTTTGTGAATAAGATTGAAATGTGATGTTTAAGATGCATGTGTAGTCTAGTGTATTGGTTTATGATGCTATGAGGTGTATATTATGATGTGGATATGCGTGTTGTACCTATGATTTGAATTGAATGAAATTGAAGTGGTGTCTTGAGATGTATGCTAGGATATTTGATACGGGTAAATCTCTTTTTTTGCATCTATTTTTCCTTGAACTTCATGTATAACATCATTAAGTTTTTGTATCGAAGATAAATCTAATAAACTAAAGCTTGTCTAAAATCTTCAATTTCAGCCATTTTATAATTTTTTTCTACTTCAATCTTAAAAAAACCATATATATTATAATCATTCATCAAAATAATAAAAGGTCCATCATGCTTTCGTACCTGAAATCCATTTTGTACAAAATATCACCGGGTTATGATGCGAGGCTTTTAACGAGCATTTCCGCTCTAACCTATGTGAAATTAGGTAACTCCACTACATCTCCTTCAGTAATACTCAGCACAGCCTGATTTCATTTTCTACCTTCAAGCATAAGGATGACAAATTAAAAGAAAAATTGTTTCTTTTATTATGAAGAAAAATTTATATAATATATAAGGGTGGATTATGATGAAGTAGAAAAGTGGTAGTTTCTTTATTCATGGTTTTACTACTAAGGGGTATTTTTTGAAAGTTCTCTTCTCATGTTTGATACCTTTTTACATATTAGAGTACCTATTTGTAATAGAGTAGTTCTCCTTCTTTTCGATATACATGGTTCTCCTTCCCCTTACTAAAAAGAAAAATACACGGTTCTTCTTAAAGAACTATTTACTTTATTTTACTTTATTAATATCAAATCTTGATTTTCTTCTTATCTTCTTGCTTTGTTGTCTTCTTTATCTTCTATTTATCTTATCTTTCTATATGAAGGAATCTTCAATAACTCTCCATCTTGTTGGACTCTACTGGCATCTGTCTTGTAGTGCATGTTGGACAGGTGTTCTTTAGATGTTTTCGAAATTGACAATTTTTTATTTGAGACTGTGGGCTAGATCTTATTATTCCAGTTTTAAGAAGATTTATTTTTGTTTTCATAAAATTTTAAGCAGCAACCAGAGTTATCTTTGCCGAAGAAGTCATTAAAGATGAATATATCTTTTTCCCAGCATAAGTGCGGAATCCTCTTTTAAAACTACTTTCTAATCCTTAATGCTTGTAGGATTAATCTTATCCTAATAGATTTCCTGTAATGAATATCTTTTTCATCGAATTTTAAAAATTCTTTATTATGTTGTGGTACAACTATCACAAATGATTCAGTTTTTTCCAATTGTATATAGTGATAAGCTGGATATCTTTCATTATAAAAATCTAGTCCTACTGAAAAGAGTTTAGCACTAAAATATCTTTAGGATTTATAGTAAGATTATTAAGATAACAATCCTTAACTCCATCTTTTATCCAGTGTGGGAGTAAAGATATTTCACGAAAATTAGGCGAAGATAAATATATTGAATTTATTGCCCCAAAATTATACCAATATCTAATCTCTTGAGAAGATGAATCTTGAAGATAATTTATTCTAGGATAAATCCCAGAATAATCAATGTATCTATTTTCTGTTGTAGAAAGATGAAATAATTCTTTCATTATCTTTCTTGCTGTTCTATAAAAGGATGTGTATCATTTTGCAATATTTTTTGTAGATTAATTTGTAAGGTATCTATTTGAGAGGTTTTTAGTCTTAGTGATATATCTAGTTCTGGTTTTTCTATCTTTGGTGGTTCAGAGGATGAAGCTTCTTCTAAAGGGGTTGTTGTAACGCCCCAGAAATTCGTCCATTTTAAATTGAAAATAATGATTATGATTAGGAATGAAATATGTGTGTGCGTGTTATTTGATTCTTTGCATGTGCAGAGGAAGTTGTATAAGTGTGGTTGAAACTAAACTAACAAATGTTCCTATCCTTGAATGAAATTATAAAGGATGAGATGATGTATGTTTAGGTGTTAATAAGGTCTAATTCAATGTTGATTTATGTTTAATGCATGTGTAATGATGTCAGAATATGATATAGATACATGAGCATAAGTATTGTGGAAGTTAGGTTATGAGATTGGAAAATGAAAAGAATAAAGGGGGTACAAGTTGATGTGTATGATGGTTGAATTTGATCTTGATATATGTGTTAATTCAATGTTAATTGATGTTAATTGAGTTGACATAATGTTTATTATAAGTTGTAAGTATAGATGTATAAGTATATAGGTGTCAGAAGGTCGAAGGAAGTTGAATGGTTGAAAATAGGTTGTCTGCAGCTGTTTAACGTATGTTAAAGGCTGATTAACCCACGTTAATATGGATTAACGTATGTTAATCCATGAATAACGTACATTATTGATACTCGGCTTCTAAAAAACTGCATTTTGTGAACGTACGTTAATTTGTTAAAATAGACATAACATGTCATTAACAGGCCGAGAACAGCCAAACCGAGGGAAAAACATTCCCAAAACCTATAAACTCTCTCCCAACCATGAGACACCATTCCTAAGCCTTCCTAACCATCAAACCTACCAATAAATATCACAATAACATAAGATTAACAGCAATTCTACTCTCCAATCGATCCCTTTCCATTCTAGGGTAAAGGCAAAATGGGAAGGAGGTAAGATTCTCATTCTTAGTCTGAATTGTGATGGAAATTAGGTGCATTTGGTAGGGTTTTAATGGGTTTTTGTTGTAGATTACGATTCTATAAACCATTAACCTTAAAACATAACATTTGATGAGGTTTAAGGAATTAGGGTTTATGGAGAAATTTTAGGATTGGGAGGAAATTGTTAGATAAATGAGAAATTAAGTGTAGAATGATGTTTATGACATGGAATGTGATAATTTTGTATAGGAGGCGACAAATGGAACCCGAATAAGAGATTTTCGGCGAATCTAGTCCGTAGGAACGCAAGATAAGTTTTTTATGACGCTTACTACAGAATGTTTGCCTTTGTGTGGTTAACTAATGGTGAGTAATGTTGTTCTTGTTAAAATATAGTGAAAAATATGATAAAAGTAAGACTTGACTTGTTTGTACTTGATGAGGAACTTTGAATGGAATATGGTTTGCTTGGACTTGGTGAGTTGTGGTTGTTATGTTGGAAAGGGTTGTGAATATGAATTAATGAATGAAAAATGATGCTTATAAATGTGCATTGTGTGAATGTGATGGATAATCATAGGTATAAAGTTTACGATGAAATATGTATGGATTTCTTGATGATTAGGAGTGAGATGTACTTGGCATGTTATGAATGCTAATTGGGTGGTTGTACCAATGTTGAGGCTTGCTCAATTATAAGCAAGTATGTGATGTGTTAGTTTGGTGAATGTGATGTGCTTATGAGATGTGTTGTACGATGCTAAGTGTAAAACTTATATTAAATGATGTGTGAGATGGGTTACAAATGATTGGTTTGCGATATGATATGTTGTGAATGTGCTGGCCACAAGTTGGCATTTATGAATGATATTATGAATTGTGTTTGAGCATCCATGTGTACGATAGAATGTTCCTTGTTGACGATAACGATGAGTTACATATGATATATGTTGGATTATGCCACGTGTTGGGCGTTATGAACATGTTGTGAAATAGAATATGGTTGTGGAACATTCTTGTGCATATGTTATTGAGAAAATTTGAGATGAAATGCATGGGGTTGTATTCATACATATCATTATTGTGTTGGCATGAGCACGTGTATGTTCATGCATTGTGATACGGGAGCTTAAAGCTCACATATGAGAAAAATGGGGGATTCGCCCAAATGTTTGAGAACACAAGATCTTGACTCTTTGTGTTATGTTTATGATGAGTGAGACCTCGATGTCGGGCGAGGCCTGATGGATTATGATAAAATGGGGATTAGCCCGATTGTGATTTGATGTCGGGTCAGTCCCGATGATTTGATGCCGAGCGAGAGCTCGATGATTTGATGCCCGGCTAGACCCAATTATTTTAGACCCCGGGGTACATATGTGTGGACAATGCATTAGCATTGCATGAGCATTCATTTTGCATACATGTTGAATTTGCATGGGAATTGAATGCGTATGAGTTTGGTTATGAGGTATGTATAAATTGTGATTTGATGATGTGGACTTTTATATGAGTTTATGATTGGCTTGTACTTGAGCAAGATATGAGTGTTATTAAATGAATTATACGGATGGATATAATCTTGCATGGTTATATGTCAATTGTATGAGTTGTATGATCTATTTGGATTAATGTTATGTGTGGTGGTTTGAATAATAAATGATAAGATTGATAGAATGGGAACGCATTATGTGTTTTATGAAAAATGGTATTTGTTAGAGTTATGATAATTGATTGTTGGAGTGATGGTAATAGGATGTCTGCCTCTTAAAGCATGTGATATGTGTTATGATGGTAGAATGTAAAACTATATGGTTTGGTTATGTAGGGGCAGGTTGAATTGTTTGGGACTTGACGGTATGGTATTGCCTTATTGATTGAATGAATGTATATTGAATAAACATGCTAATCAGGTATTAAATGGACAATATTTGTGTCTTGAGTGTTTAAGTTGAAGGAATAAGTGCTTAGAAGGATGGATTAATGTGCTATGAGTTAGTAAAAATGTGCATGTATGATACATAACTCGAATGATGGGCAGAATGCTGCTAGAAGCCATTAAAGTACGTTATTAGGGAGGATAATGTACGTTAATGAACTTAAAACTACATTAATTACAAGTTAACCTACTTTATTCTTCACCTGGAATTGTAGTTTTGCCTGTTGATGAATACCATACGTTAAGGCTTATCAAACCTACGTTAATGTGGTCCAGAAACTTAATTTTAGCCCGAATAATGTGTGAATGAACATCTAAAGTGAGAGGATGATTTAGGATAAATTCCTAAGGCATAATACACATAAATGACTTGTTGTGGCATGACTACGGTGAGCCATTAGGAAGGATAGGCCGTGGAGGCCGAGGACTCCCCTGCACCCCAACTTTAATAACACTAGGGGATCACTTACAGAGTATACTTTGTTTACTCACCCGTGTTTGCTGTTGATTTGTGTGCAGAGTGACAGGTATCAGGACGCGGCTACATGATCGGCGAGGCCAGCGGTGCTGAAGCTCGGGCTCCCATTTGTTGTGGTTCTGTGTATATGGTGTATCTATACATACATTTGTTTAGTGGTTTTATCAACTTATCATTCTAAATGTTTTCCACGGCTTTCGCATTTTAAACTATTGTTGATGGATGGGTTATATTTTATGTTTTAGGTAAACTATATTTCATTTCATCTCTCCTACAATTTATATTTTAAAAAGAAAAAAAATAGTGCTAAAATTTGAATTTCTTCAAAAATGAACTTTGCAAAAATTGGCATAAAAGTTGTTATCTGACTTACCAGATTTTTAACCAATCTATTGGTCAATTCATAGTTTCTAATTTTTCTATTGATAGATTGTCCTTCATTTAAGAGTAAATCTTTTGACTTTTTAGAATTACCTAGAAGATTGGCAATATCAATAATATCTGAAACATTATCATTTATCTTTTTGATGGTTTCCTCCATATCTTCTAAATAATACACGATACTATGTATCAAATCTTCCCTTAGGCTTTCCATCCCTGGTAAGAAAGTCTAGTAATAATACATTTTTATTAGATTTAATAATTTTTATATCAAAACTATATTGAGAAAGTAAAGTTTCCCATCTAATTAATCATTTATATCCAGGCTTACTTGGTAAATTATTTTGTACAAAAGATTTAACCTTAGTATTATCAGTTCAGAGTAAAAATCTTTTTGGAAGTAAAAAGTAATAAAACTTTTGACAATTTTTAACTACTGCTAATAATTCCTTTTCATTTGTATGATATCTAGTTTTAGTATCTCTAAAGGTTCCTGAGCAATATCTACAAAGGTTTTCTCCTATTTTTTTTTTTTTATCATTGTAATCTATCTTTTTTTAATATTCTTCTCCAATGATCTTCTGAAGCATCTGTTTCTAGAATCAAATTATCATTTTCATGAGGTAATTGTAATTTTGGCAAGTTTTTACATACTTCTTTAATTTGTTTTATTTTTTCTTCTAATATAATTTGTAAAACTAAATATTTTATCTTTCTTTAATAATTCCTAAAATAGTTTTCTTAATTTTTCTAAATCTTTTATAAAAACTGAAGCATAGGTTAATACTACTAAAAAACTTTGAACTTGTTTTTTGTCTATCAACTTATTTGGAAAATTTGAAATTTTTTCTACTACATGATTTTGTAGTTCTATTCCATTACTGACTACTTGCATTCCTAAGAATTCGATCTTTTCTTGCATTAATTTAGATTTTTTCTTTGATAGTCATAGCCCATGCTTTTTCCATAAATTAATAAATAAATTTAAATGCTTTAGATGAATATCTATATCATTAGATAATATTGAAATATCATCTATATATACAAATTTAAAATCATAATCTTTAAAAATGTTATCCATTTTTCTTTGAAAAATTTGAGGAGCTTTTTTTAATCCAAAAGGCATAACTAACCATTCATAATTTCCTTGTGGAGTTGAAAATGTTGTATATAAAATACTATCAGGATGCATTCTTATTTGCCAAAATCCACTCTTACAATCAATGTAGAGAATATCTTTTTATTTCTAGTTCTATTTATCAAGATTTCTTTGTATGGAAGAAAATATCCATCAAATATTGTATTATCATTTAGTTTTTTATAATTAATTACCATTCTAGCTTTTCCTCTGGCTATCTCTGCATGGTTTCTAACCATAAAGGCTGGCGAACTATTTGATGACTGACTTGGTTGAATCAAACCTAAATCTAATAATTCTTTTAATTGAATTTTAAACTCTTTTTGATCTTCTTCATTATATCTCATCGGTTTTATTCTTATTATTTTATCTGCTTCTTTCATTTTTAATTTAGCATATATCTGATTTTTGTCCCAAATTTTTAAAGGGTTTTCTATATAACATTGTTCTAGTTTTATAATTATTTCGTCAATGTTATTATCTAATTTTCTAAGATTAATCTAATATTGTAAAATTGGTTTAGTTTTTGGAAAAATCAATTTTTTAGTATAACCTATATCACCAGACTGAGTTGCAGGTTGAAAGGTTATAGGTAATGGTTTTTCAAAAGCTCTTTTAAGTCTTTTGACCGTAATTAAATGATGAAATGGAGTCTTAAAAATTATTTGATTGGCTAATGTAGCAAATGTAATTTTATGAAATAATTGTAGAAAATTATTTCCTAATAAAACATTTATTCCCGCATTATGAAAATAAAATGGAGGGCATTTTATCATATAACTTCCTATCAAAATAATAGCCTTTTCTATTCCTTTATCCATTTGTATTGTATTGTTAGATATATATCAACTTGTTATTTTTGGTAATTGTTGATGGTATTGTTGAGGAAAACATTCTGGTTTACATAAATAAGAACCAACTCCACTATCTATATAAGCAGCAAAATATTCTGCTCTAAATTCTTTATAAGTTATTCCCATTGGAATATAAATACTATATGGACTAGTCACTTAGGTATATAGATCAATTTTTGATTATAAGTTATCTTTAAACCATAAGAGGTTAAATAATATGGTGTAACACTTTCAAGAAATGTTATTCCTAACATTATTTCTAATGCACTATTATATCCTTCGTTTTCTATTAGTAATCTTATTGGTATAGTTTCTTGTCCAAATTTTATAAAAGTTTCTATAGCTTCATCTATTCCATGTATTTCTCCATTAAAATTTGTATATTGATGCGTTTCATCTAATTTATATCTCTGTAAAGATGAACATAATTGATGACTAATATAGTTTTCATTTGCACGAGTATCTATTAAAATCATAACTGGAATAAAAGTTATCCCATCATAATATTCACTTTTTATCTTATAATTTTTTAGACTATCTTCTTTAGCAAATATTATGTTAGAAGTATGATTATATTTTATACCTAATTGTCTTAATTGTCTAGCTAATGGATGACTTATTACTCTTTGATCAATAAAAGATAATCTTGGTGGTATTATACTTAAGATTAATACAGGTTTATCTTGTAAATCTAATTCTAAAATTCTGTCTTCTATTTCTTCTATTCTGGGTAAATTAGGCATTTGAATTTGACATACATCATTAAAAAAATAAAGAAAATCTATAGTGCTTTTATTAAATAATAATCTGAATGATGAGTATTAGATATAGCATATGCAATTCTGTAAGTTATAGAATAGGGTCGATTTTGTTTTTCAAAGAAATCTTTTCGCTTAAAATCTTGAATAAGACTTAGTGTTTTATCAAGTTCTTTATCTAAAAGATGATAAGAAATCCTAGGGTAAATATTAAATTTTAATTTACCATATTGTAAAATTCCTCTAAGTATACCTAAACATGCTTCTCTATTTATTATTCTATTATCCATTATAGACAATTCTATTGGAGTATCTAGTCCTTCTTTAAAAGTAGATTTTATAATTATCCGTATTGCTCCTATATGTATCCATCCTAAGGTGTTTCTAATTTTTGGCTTAAGCTTTTGTAATCTTTCTTGTATATCTTTTTCAGCTAATAAATGTATCATAACTTTGTTAGATGTTATAGCTATATCTAAAACTTTTTCTTGTATATTTAATCCATAGAATAAATTAAGTTTTCTGGGTTTTATCCCTAATTTTTCTAGAGTTTTTACTTTAAATCCTGAATAATTAGTTAATGAAAAATTTTCATTTTGTATCTTTTTTATTTTTTTAATCTATTAAAATTTATTGTTTGTATTCTCCAGTTTGTTCTAATTGATTATCTATGGTTTCTGGATTATTTATGGTTAATTCTATTTCTGAATTACTTGTACTTCCTATATCCATATTATTCTTTAGTGGTATATTCAGTATCAGTTAGTATGTATAAACTTTCATTTGAATCTATATTGAAATCATCTAATCTAATAAAATCTCCTTAATTAATCATTTCTTCTATACTCCGATCTATTTCAATTTTCTTCTTATTTTTTCTAATTTTTAAGGCATTTATTAGCATAATTCCCTATCTCTTTACAATAATAACATCTACATTCTTTTGGATTTCCTTTTTTCTGTTTAAAAGTTGGTCTCTTTGTCTTTTTATATCTTTTGTGTTTATAATATCTTGCCTTTCTTTTCTTAAAATAAGATTTTTTTATATTGTTTTCTTTTCTTATATTTTCTTTTTATCTTTTTGTAATTGTAAGAACTATCACATCCAATCATTATTGGCATTTTTGGATTATTACAACATAAAGAAATCTTTCTTTTTAATGCATTTGATGATTTTGAAAGTATAGCATCTGCACACCAGTTTACTAATTTTATTTCCACAATGAGCAATTCTTCTTCTTAAAGTATCTAGATTTCTTGGGTTGTAGGTTTCTACCAATTTTGTTCCCTAACTGTAACATCCTCGTCCTGAAACCATTTAATTAATATTATAAGTAAAATGATTAATGAAAATAAGAATTTAAATGATAAAATGAAGAAAAATAAATGATTGGAAACAAGTTAGAAGAAGGTTGATATAAAGGTGATAGAAGGGTTACATAAAGTAACCAAAAGAAAGGAGAAACCATCAAAACAGAGAACTACACGTGGTGAGGGAGGAAAAATGTGTGGTGGTCATGACCACACGTACTCCACACCCACCACGCGTACTTCTCTATTTCTGGTAACAAAAATATAAGTTTCGTTTACACGAGAATTTGCTTAGAACATTCAAGAACTACTTCAAAGTTTTAGAGAAAAGGGAAAGAGCGAGAGATAAGGAAATGGAGAGAGATTTAGTGAGAGAGTAGATATTTAAGTAGGGGAATTGATTCGAGTTATCGAATCATTTCTAATCTCGAGTAGGGGATTCATTGGTATAGTCGAAAGAGGTAATATCGGAAGTTATCGTAAATTCTTATGAGTTTTTCTAGTTTTATTATCAAAATGATTATAGAAATAAATGTTAAAACAATTATAGAATTGACTTAGATTGATGAATTGATGATGAAAGAGAAATTCAAAAATTTCTAGGGTTAGGTTTAGGTTTTGTTAGAACCAGAAGAAAAAGTAATAAAATTTTTAGGGCATGCATTATAATTATCGTTATATAAAATTTTATAGAAAGATTTATATATAATTTATATAGGTCAATAGATCAGACAGTCAGGGTAGGACTAGAGCACGCAGAGGTCCGAGTATTCTGTTGACATGTGAGTAGTCTAACTCAATTTAAATACGAATTTATATATGAATTATGTAATTGAATATGCAATAATGAATGATTGTTTGTTTGACTATATGAATTGAAAAGAAATGGTAATGTGTGGAAATGGTATAAAATAGTAATAAATATATATATTTGTATTATGGAATCACAAACAGTTACGAGCGAAATGAGAATGCAAACAGGTACGTTACAATATGAATGATATGATGGTATGTTGCGATTACGATTGACGTGATATGGTGTTGATATGATATTGATATGGAGTTGATATGGTGTTGATATGATGAGGTGTGGATGGTGATATATGATCGATCATACGTAGAGGGGTTTATACTGTAGAGGGCGAGAGCCTCTTATAGGATCATTTCTGTAGAGGGGTTTATATAGTACATTGTTATGTTATTGTACAGATAATCAATTACATTGCATGATAAATAATCAAAGGTACAGGAGTATTATTATATGTTTTATAGAAAGAATACTTATGAATGTATATACTTTACTATATTATGCTTATTATTATTATTGATAATGGATTTACATATTAAATTGATAACTTGGTTAATAAATTTACTATTCACTGAGCCCGCAACTCACACAGCTGCGAATTTTGATTTTAGGATCTGGCAGAGAGCAGAGTAGAGATTTATATTTGACAGGTAGGTCGACTGCTACTCCTAGATCATTTCTCTCTCCTCATCAAAGCTGGGCCTAGGATGTTTTTGAGTGCTAGTGCATGTTTTTGTTGGACATTTAATATGTTTTATGATAGATTAATATGGATACTTGTTTGATATATCTTTGTTATAGGGTGATGCGTACGAATGGTGGAAGAAAGTTCCTCATTCTTTGGAATTTCCACGAGTTATAGCTTGGGAGGATTTTTTATGGGATTTTAGGAAGAAGTATTTACCTGAGGTGCATTTGAATGCAAAAAAGGAAAGAGTTTTTAACTCTAAATCTGGGGAAGATGACTGTAGCCGAGTACGAGTTCTAATTTACCCAACTATCTCATTTTGCTGCGAGCTACACTGCTATTGACAGGGATAAATACAAATTATTTAAGGATGGTCTGAATAAGAAAATTTGCAAACAAATTCCTAAGATAGAGACAAGTGATTATACAATGTTGAGAGATGCAAAAATTAGAGCTGAAGAACTTCTTAAGGTTAATGGTGATGAGGATGAGGAAAAAGCAAGAAAACAGAAGAGAGTAGTAGCTCCTGGAGAGTCTAGCAGACCGGGTAAGAGGACTGAGTAAACCCCTACTCATACCAAATTCTGAGGGTTTATTGCAGGTTGATCATGACCATTTTCTTATTCGGCTTATCGCAGTAGAGGATCAGGTCAGGGAGGACAGGTTAGTTCCATGACAGTGTCAGGACCTGCTAGACTTCATTGTCCACATTGTCCGAGGCTTCATATAGGTGAGTGTAGGATGTTGATCGGAGGTTGTTATGTATGTGGTCAGGAGGGACATTTTGTGAGAGCTTGTCCTGAAAGAGGAGTTAGAGGTTAGATAGTGAGAGATTTTTCTCAGGTACCATCTATTGTTCATAGTAGTGATGTTATGGCTACGACTAGTGGTATTCGAGGATGGGGTAAAGGAGATGCTTCTACTTTAGTGTCTGTCTGAGGCAGAGGAGCCTCTGGTACTCAGACTGAGGCACATGCTAGAGTTTTTGTGATGTCTCGTGAGGAGGCAGTAGATGCCCTTAAGGTTGTCACAGGTGAGTTACATTTATTTAGTGTTTATTTTTATACATTAATTAATCCTGGTTCTACACATTCATTTGTAAATCCTAGAATAATGCATGTAGTAAAAGTTAAACCTAAAACACTAACACAGAGCCTGAGAGTTCATACTACATTAGGTGAAATGATATGGGTGCATACTCCTCTTCTACTTCAGCGTCTGTCCGACGCAGAGGAGCCTCTGATACTCAAACTTAGGGACATGCTAGAGTTTTTGAGATATCTCGTAAGGAGGCAGCAAATGCCCCTAAAGTTATCAAAGGTGAGTTACATTTATTTGGTGTTTCTATTTATACATTAATTTATCCTAGTTCTACACATTCAGTTGTAAATCCTAGAATAATACATGTAGTAAAAGTTAAACCTGAAACACTGACACAGAGCTTGGGAGTTCATACTCCATTAGGTGTAATGATATGGGTACATACTGTAATGCCCCAAAAATTTTAAAATTTAAATTTAAATTTTAAATGGGAGAATATTGAAAGAAATAAAAATTTTTCATATGAGGATTTGGTTAAAAAAAGAGAATATTTTTAATTTTAATTAAATTAATAAATATGCCATTTTTGTATATACAAAAATTTACGGGAAATTAAAGAGGGGAGGCAATTGGGTAAAAAGTAATAAAACATATGTGGTAAGGGTATTTTAAACAATACCAATAACTTACCAAACCCTAAAAATCCTACAACACACACAAAACCCTAAAAATTTACTCTTCTTCTCCTTACAAATGTACTAGCTGCCCCCTTTTTTTTGGTTCCTCCTCTCTCTCGACATTCTCTCCCTCATTATCTCCTCTCCCTCTCGCCGGTTTCTCCCTTCTGATCTCCCTCCTCGCTGACCAGCTCTCTCTCTGGCCTCACTTGTTTCCCCCATCTTTACGCTGCCACCTGTCCTTCTCCTCCCCATCCCAGCCTCCAGTCACCGACAGTAAAGCCCCACCGCTGGCGACTCTTTTCCCCCTCGCTCTTCACCCACGCGTCTTCTCCATCCATCGTAACCAACACACCATAGCCATCTCTCTTTTCCCTCGCATGTAGTCACCGTAGCTTGGCCTCTTTCCTCTTTTGTTGCGAGCACAGGCTTCCACGATCTCTTTGGGCCGTCGCGAACGTCCAACCGCGCAGCTTCACGACTGGAGCACGCTGGACGTGTCTCTCCGCAGCAGTGGCACGCACTCTCACCTTCACGGGTCTTTTTTCAGTAAACTAGGTGATTTTAGTGCAAAGAATCTTATATCCAGATTATGTTGAGGCTGAAATTCTTGTGTTGTGTTGAGTTAGTCGATCTTTGTAGGTTCTGATGAGTAAAAGACAAAAAAGAGGGTTGTAGTGTCGGAAAGATAGTCTGGATAAGTGGGTTCTTTTGAAATTGTGATTAATTTGATAATGAGAATGAGATATGGAGATTTTTAAAATTTATGGCTGGTTTGACTTGTTGTAATGTTGAGATTATTGATGAGGAAGGTTTTGATGGGATAGTAACAATAATTTGTGTAGTAAGGATTGATTTTGGAAATTTTAAATTAAGAGGGGATTTTTGTCGATTTTATTTGGTGGGACGGTGTTAGTGGAAATCTAAATCTGAAAGATGAAATTAAATTTTTATAATATCTTGCCTTAGCATAATATCGTTTTAATCGTTGAAATGAGGTTGAAAATTTATGAATAAGAAAGAGCTAAGGGTGGGATTTGTGAATTTGGAGTAAGTGTAGGTTGTGTCGTGATTATTCTTAATGGATTAATTCGGTAAATCTTAGGTTATGGAGGTTAACTTGAGTTTTGATAAATTAAAGAAGTGGTTGAAATTTATGTTTATATAAATGTAACTATTAATACGCGTAAATCGATAATGAGTTTAGACCGGACATATCATTGATTCTTCTGAATGAACTAATTCGGCAAAAACTAAGTTAAAGTGGAATCAAATTGAGAGTTAAGGTGTTGTAAAGGTTTAATTATAAGAGGAAATAAGAATTGGAACTCTTAAATAACAGAATGTAATTAAGTGAATCGTGATTGATGATAAAACTTGTATGTGTGAATATTTTAGGAATGGAAATTGGATGGACTTTAAATGTCTCTAGGGAAGCAAGCTTAACTAGATTCGAGATAAGTGCACTTGACACTTATAATTGTAGCATTAGCCGTGTTTGGGGTTAAACCTATGATCTAAATATTCAATTGTTCATATGCTAGTGGAAATGTGTATTAAAATAATGGTATGTTTGAATGGTCCTTATGCGGATTTTTTGAAAGTTGAATGAGCTTGTGTTTTTATTTTTCTTGAATGCAAATTGATGATGATAGGGTGCTATGAAATGTTCTATTGTTTTTTGGAAACTAATGTGATTTGTTTATGAGTTTGCTTAAGAATAAGAATAAGAAAATAGTATAACAAGATGGGTTCATAAGTGTGTGGTTATGTGTTTATACTTATGTGGTATAATGAGCTATGAATGATGGAGATTGTGATGTGATTAGTATAATGCAAATGGTGCACGTAAATGATATATCCTTTGTGAAAAGTGTTGTTAATAAGTTTGAGATTTTCAAATATGTAATCTTGTTTGGTTGCGATTATGAATGATTGCTTGTATTAAATTGTGGTCTTAGGGCTTGTTGTGGTTATTGTAATCAACTCGTATGAATTATGGTTGATGTGTGATAGCTTATGCCACGAGTTGCCTGATTGCAGTGGTATTTGCTCTAAAGATCTAGAGACATTATCTATATGGTGAGACACTTTAGATTTTTACAGATCATAAAAGTCTAAAATACTTGATGACCCAGAAAGAACTTAATATACGACAAAGAAAATGGTTAGAGTTTTTGAAAGACTATGATTGTATAATTGAATATCATCCTAGAAAAGCGAATGTGGTTGCTGATGCACTGAGCAGACAGTCGAGTTTTGCTATATCTAACTTACAATTAACACGTATGACCGATTTGATAGCTTTACGAAGCTTGAATACAAAGCTAGAGTTAATTGAATTGAGAGTGTTAATAGCAACATTAATGGTTCGAACAATATTGCTAAGCAAGATACAAACAGCACAAAAAATAGATGAAGAGTGTATAAGAATGATTAAACAGATTGATCAGGGTATTGATATCCCATTTCAATTGGTTGATGAGTTGATGATTGAATCTAGAGTATATGTACCTAATGTTGAGAGGATCAGATTAGAGATACTGGTTGAAGCACACGATGCTCCATATGCTATGCATCCAGGAATGACAAAATGTACAACACTCTGAAACAATACTATTGGTGGCCCAACATGAAAAATGATGTTTAGAATGTTAACAGGTAAAGGCTGAACATCATGCACCAATAGGAAAACTTCAGCCATTACCGATACCATTCTGGAAGTGGGAATGAATAACTATGGATTTTGTGATAGGATTACCACAGACACGATCGGGTAAAGACGTGGTTTGGGTGATTGTGGATAGACTGACCAAAACTGCGCATTTTTTACCGATTAAAATTGGAATCTCTCTTGAACAGTTTCAGAGTTGTATATACGAGACATATTCTGATTACATGGTATTCCTGTTTCCATAGTATCAGATAGAGATCTCAGGTTTACTTCCAAATTTGGGCAGACGTTACAGAGTGCGATGGGTATGAAATTAAATTTCACTACTTCCTTTTACCTACAGACTGATGGACAGACAGTGAGGACTATAAAGACTTTAGAGGAGATGTTAAGATCCTATGTTCAAGAGTTTCAATGTTTTTGGTATCGATACATAACATTGATGGAATTTGATTACAACAATCGGTATCATAGTAGCATTGGTATGACACTGTATGAAGCTTTATATGGACAAAAGTATAGAAGTCCAATCTACTGGGATAGAAAAGGGGAAGAAATATTTGAAGAACCTGAACTTGTGCAAGAAACAGTCGAAAAGGTTGAGCTGATCAAAAGTAAACTAAGAGCTACACAAGAAAGATAAAAGAGTTACTATGATTAGTATATGAGAGAAATGGAATATGAAGTAGGAGAAAAGGTGTTTTTAAAGGTTTTTCCCTGGAAAAGAGTGATGAGATTTGAAAATAAAGGGAAATTGAGTCCCAGATATGTTGGACCATATAAGATTATAGAGCTGATTGGTCCTTTGGCTTACAGACTTGCTTTACCTACAGAGTTAGCACAGATTCATGATGTTTTTCATGTGAGTGTGCTCAAGAAATATAAATTGGATCCTACCCATGTTATACCAGAATTAGAAGTGCAAAGTTCATAAAATCTAACTTATAAAGAGGAGCCTGTACGGATTGTGGATTATAGAACAAAACAGCTAAGAACCAAATAGATTTCAATATTTAAAGTTATCTGGAAACATCATAATCTGGAAGAGGCAACATAGGAAACAGAGAATAGGATGAGAAAAGAATATCCACATCTATTTGCAGGTATATTTATTTTATAATGAGTAACTGCATTTACATGTAGAAATATATCAAATTAGATGTTAATAAAGAAAAATAGAAATGAATTTCGAGGACGAAATTCTTTAAGGGGGAAGAATTATAACATCCTCATCCCGAAATCATGTGATTAATATTATAAGTAAAATGGTTAATGAAAATAAGAATTATTTAATAAAATGAAGAACAATGAAGGATTGGAAACAAGTTAGAAGAAGGTTGATATAAGGATGATGAAAGGGTTATATAAAGTAACTAAAAGAAAGTAAAAACCATCAAAACAGAGAACTACATGTGGTGAGGGAGGAAAAATGCATGGTGGGCACGACCATGCGTACTCCACGTCCACCACGGGTACTTCTCTGTTTTTTGGTAAAAAATATAAATTTTGTTTAAAGTTTCAAAGAAAAATATAAGTTTTGTTTAAATTTTCAAAGAAAAGGGAAGGAGAGAAACCTGAGGAAAGGGGAGAGATTGATTGAGAGATCTAAAGATTTAGTTAGAAAACTGATTCAAGTTATCGAATCATTTGTAATCTCGAGCTGGGGATTCGTTGGTATAGTCGAAACAGGTATTATCGGAAGTTATCGTAAATTTTTATGAGTTTTACTATCGAAATGATTATAGAAATGAATGTTAAAATGATTATAGAATTGATTTAGAACGATGAATTGATGATGAAAGAGAAATTCAGAAATTTCTAGGGTTAGGCTTAGGGTTTGTAAGAACGAGAAGCAAAAGTTATGAAATTTTTAGGGCATGCATTATAATTATCTTTATATAGAATCTTATAGAAAGATTTATATATGGTTTTTATAGGACGACAGACTAGACGATCAAGGCAGCACTCAAAGGTCTGAGTATTTCAACTGAGAGGTGAGTAGTCTAACTCACTTAAATATAATGAATATGCAAATTTATATATGATATTGATTGAGTGCTTGAATTTATAATTGAATCGTGCTCAAATGCGATAAATGGTAAAATGTGGAATTGATATAAAATTAGAAATGAATATGTTTACATTATCAAATTGCAAACAGGTACGAGCAAAATGACAATGGAAACAGGTATGTTAAGTATGAATGATATGATTGTATGTTGCGATTACGATTAACGTGATATGGTGTTATTATGGTATTGATATGGAGTCGATATGGTGTTGATATAGTATTCATATGGAGTTGATATGGTGTTGATATGATGAGGTATGGATTGTTGATATATGATCGATCATACGTAGAGGAGTTTATATTGTAGAGGGGGGATGTAACGTCCTGGAAATTATAGAAATTTAAATATTTTGAAAATACATTACAACGAGATCAAATTGGATCGATTTAAGTAAGAATTGAGAAAAAAGCAGTCAGCACGCTCGTGCAGCATGCCCGTGTTCATGAGTGCATAAGAGCACAACCTCATGCTCATAATCTGGAAATCAACACAATTCGTGTTGAATTAATTGCAGAATGACACCGTGCACGATGTAACAGAACCACGTGCTAAGAAAATCACGGCACGACTAAATTGCACGACCCGTGTTCAGGTCGTGTTGAATGGGAATGTATCGAGTAATTTGTTCTGTTTTAATTCACTTTGCAAACAGAGAGAAGGAAGCTAGCTGGTGAATTGAGAAAACCTAGAGTATGAGTTCAGCAGCAAAACTCAGCAAGAAACATCAAATTCTTGCCAATAATCATTTTCAAGTTTAATTAAGGTAAGTTTTATGCTTGAATAAGAGTTTAAGGAGACGATTTGTGTTGCTATTGAAGTTTTATGTTGTTGTAATTCATATGATTGATGGAATTTTAAGCTGTTACTTTGTTAACAATGTATTTATGCTAGTAAGTGATGAATTTTGAAGAGTTAAAAGGAAGTGAGAGTGAAATAAGAGTTTATGTTTAATTTTTAAGTAAAGGGGCTGAAATGTTATGTGTTATAGGTAAATCATATTGGTATGAGTAATTAATAAGTTTTTCTATGACTATTTGATTGTCTAGGAGGATCTAGACGAATCGAAGCTTAAGCAGTGGAAGCAGTGCGATTTGCACGATATTTGAGGTTTAATACACTTATGATATAAGTGAGTACATTAATTATAAGTGTTCATACACTTATGTAGTTTCGTTGACTAAATTATAATTAAAAGTCTTAAAAAGCTTTAAAATGAAAATAAGGAAAGAATGCTCATAAATAGAGTCTAAGGAATGAAATGGGCTTGAATTGAAATTCTTGCTGATGAATAAATGTTATGAGCATGGTAAGGTTGGCTTGATTATAATCTTACTGTATTGATTTCATATATGAGGTTTGAATTGTGTGAGTATGTTGTTATATAATGTTGATGTTACATTGACATATGGTTGATACATGCTCTATTGGCTAGTTGCTGTTATTGTTTTCGTATTAAATTTACGATGATCATTGAAGCATATGTTTTTCTTTGAGTAGAATGTGTGAGCATACTTGAAATGGTGGCCTTTATGGTCGATTGGGATATTGTGACCTTATGGTTGATGGTGATATTGTGACCTTTATGGTTGTGGCCTTTGTGGTCGTATATGATATTTGGCCTTTATGGTCATGGCCTTCGAGGTTGATATTGGAGAGACATAAGCCCCGGGCATTCGTCTTCAGAATTGTGTGTGCTAGCTATTTATGTGCATACATGTAAATATGGCATTCATGATTGGCATGTGTTCTTGCGTAATGATATGTGAATGCTGGATGAAAATAAATGACATAAGAAATGTTAATGTGCTTAAATGCATGATATAGTCCTTATGAGTGTGTTGTGCTTAGTTGTTGATTCTACTCTTAATTGAGTTTATATATTGATATGAGTGTACATAAGATATTTATGATGTACTTAAATGGTATCAAGTGATGAGCACACAACTAATACTCTAAGAACATAAAAACAGAAAGTGAATAGGTAAAACAAAAGCTTGGGACAATACCGTGCTGATCAGCATGCCTCGTGTTGCTGGACAGAATTCTAGAAAATATGACGAGCACGTCCTCGTGCTCTAGGGTAGCAAGATCATATTACCTGGGTTTGTGTATATGAACACAACTCATGCTTGATTTGGCAAGACGTGTCAACTGGGAAAGCTGTTGAGCATGCCCTCGTATTCATCCAGCACGATCTCGTGCAGTTTCTCTGCACTTTATTTATTCAATATTCTGATTTTCACTTACTGAGTATTTGTAAATACTCACCTGTTTGAATGTTGAAATGTTGAGTAGATCGTAGGTAGCTGCCATAGATTGGATTACTGGTGATCAAAGGCATATCTAACTTCATTTTTAGGTCCAGCTCCAGGATTTTGTTTTTCAGCTTTTGGATTGTACATTTGTACATTAATGTATAAAAATATTTTGGCTTCTGCGTATGTATGATATTTGTAAACTGTCTGACCGGGTGTATTTTATAAAAGTAATGTAAATTCTATTATATTTTTTATTTCAAAGTGGGTTCAAATTTGGGGAAAAAGTTTTAAAAATTTGAGCTCTACAGTCAAATTCAAAATTTAAGTGAGAATATGGATATTCATCACAATGGGAGCGGTTCTAGTGACAACATGGATGTTGATCCTTGTTGGACTCATGAGAATATGGATATTGATTTTAGTCAAATTTTGAATCTTGTTGAATATAGAAGAAATGTTCATCAAGAAGCTGATCCACTAAGAAGATAAAAAAGGAAGAAGGTTCCACCGTGTCACTATTCGATGAATAGTGAAACCAATGTGAGTCATGTATTTTTTATCTTGGCTCAAGTTGATGATATACCTATTACTTTGGATGACATTACGAATTCTCCAAGTAAAGATGAATGGATTAAGGCAATGTAAAGTGAGATGAATTTCATGAGGAAGAATCGAGTTTGGAAACTTATGGATCTTTCAGAAAGGTAGAAAGATTATTGGAAATAAGTGGTCCATAATATAAAACGTAATGTCAAGGGTAAACCAATTCAGACTAAAAGTCATTTAGTAGTGAAAGTATTAACGCGACAAGAGGGAATTGATTACACCAAAACATTTTCTTATGTTGTACATTTTACATCTATTAGATTGATTCTAGCTTTAGTGGCAGGCTTGGATTAGAATTACATCAAATGGATGTAAAGACAACATTTGTCAACGGTGAGTTAGAGGAAGAAATCTATATGGTTCAACCATAGGGTTTAAGGGAAGCTCATTATATCCTTGGGATTAAGATCAAAAGAGATTGGTCTAAGAAATTATTGACTCTCTCGCAAGAGACGTACATCAACAAGATTCGTGAGCGATTCCATATGAGTAATTGTAAACCTATTTCGACCCAGATCGTACAAGGTTATTATGTTGATGCTAGTATGGAGCCAAAGAGTTCATAAGAAGTAGAGAAAATGAGCAAAGTTCCTTATAAGAGTGCACTAGGTAGTATTATGTATGCTATGCACGAGGCCTGATATCACATTTGCGATTGGATTGGTAAGTATATATCTATCTAATCCAGATCTTAGACATTAGGAAGCAGTTAAAAGGATCTTAAGGTATTTAATGGGAACCTCAAGTTATGCATTATGTTATTAAGGAATGGACTTATAGTTGCGTGGTTACATAGATACAGATCATGGGAAAGATAAAGACGGTAGAAAGCCTATGTCTAGTTATTTGTTCATGCTTAGTAATGGTGTAACTTCTTGGTGTAGCAAGAAATAAACATGTGTTGCTTTGTTGATGATGGAAGATGAGTATTTAGCATATTGCTCAACGCACAAGAAGCTGTTTAGCTAAAACGCTTCCTAGATCATTTGGATTTATTACCAATGGATAAAGCAATCATGATTTTTTTATTGTACTGCATCAATAGCTTATGCCAAGAATCCGAAGTTTCATGGAAAGAGTAAGCACATCGATGTCAAGTATCATTTTATGAAAGACAAAGTTACACAAGGAGAAATAAGTTTAGTTCATGTTCCTTCAAAGGACATGATAGCCGATTCATTGATTAAACTAATAGCACCCGAGATTTATGGACAACATGTATGTTCTATGGGTTTGCAAGAATTCTAGTTGTAATATGATATTTTGAATGATGATGTCCATACGTTTTGATAAGAATGAAGTATTTTATCAAATGATTCGTTGTTGTTTATATTCAAAATATGGTGGTTGAGCAATACGAAGGAGATTATTCTAATCTTCTTAAGAATGTCGACAAAAGTAGCCTACTCACATGTGTGTGTTACTCATATCTTTGTGAATATAATGCCAAGATTAGGTAATTATTGTACATACAATAACCAAACACTGCTTAGAAATTGTATCTTTGAATACGTCATTATTTTGGGTCAAGTGAATTTATAAATTAGAACTTTTAAATGCAAATACTATAGAAGAGTAGTATTTATGTTATGTCTAAGAACAGAGGTGTAGTCCTATAAAAGGATAATTGTGGACTAAGGGAAGGAAGGTTGAAGCTTCTGTGTGATGTTAAATTAAGCATATGTTCATTGGTTGAGAATACATCACAGTACTACTGAGTATAATATATAAATTGACCATGGGACAGAAAAGTTTGAATCAAAATTGATCAAGGTTTTCCTTATGTGAGAACCAGTAGCAATCAAGTGGATTTCTACATGTACCCTTCTTACTTGGATATTATTGTAATGCATGTGTCATGGTATTTGATTTGATAAGTTGTACAAATAGGCTACACTAGCAACGAGTGGGCATGAGTTAACTTTTTGGTTAAGTATTATGACATATGGTGGATCTTTAGTAAATTCAGAAGATTATTTCCAATGGTATAACTCGAGCTCATAAGATACAAATTTGAATTACAATTCCTTGAGCAAAATTCTAGTTCGTCTTATGAAAAATTTTTGTGAGATCAAAACAAGTCAAAAACAGTGATATTAGGAAAGTAATCCTCGGGACAAATCACGCTTAGACAAAAATAGAAAATGGTGAATCTTTTTCTATTATACTTGAGCTACTAACCACCAGAAGCTCATTTCGTTGAGGTTCGTGCGTCCGCACCACATTGAAACGGAAAGAAATGATCCCTTAAAAGAGAGAGTTATAAAACTCGCAATTGTCATGTGCTAGTGGGAGATGAAATAATTACTTAGTCTGTCCATTGCCTTCGGATTGTCAAATATGTATAATTAAGTTTCGAAACTTAATTATTAGTTATTTGATAAAAGGATCAAATTAGAAACATTTTTTGTCGAGGGACTAAAATATAATTTGACACAAAATGTATCAAATCACCAATTGGTACATAGAATTCTATAAATCGAATTCCTCCCTCCGTCTGAGTCTCGACATACAAACTCCAGTATTAGAATTCTCTCAACATGGTGACGATTTACTTCCACTGTATAGAAACGGAAATCCAGGTTTGCCAAATTTTTCCATTTAATTTTCGCTTTTATTATTAGTTAATTAATATAATATAATATGAGTTATTATATTCCTTTGAGTAATAAATAAATAAAAATATTGTATTAAATTATTATGAAATATAGTTATTTAAAAATTGAATATTTTTAAACTTATTTTTATTTTTTTGTTGTACAAATTTTATAATTATTATTAATTTGAATTAAAAATGATATGTTTAAACTTCACACTATATGAATTTTTTATTTTTTTTATGATTACAATTTTTTATTCTAACAAATGAAGTTCAAAATATTATTTTTTTTCAATCAATAACTTTTATGAGAGAAAGATGTACGGGTATATTTAATTCATAAATAAAGTATTGTTCATATAGATGATAGTCTATATTAAATAGTTAATTATTCAAATACACCAATTATTATTTGTGATCAAAATAATAAATTCAAAGTTTATACTTTATTGTGACATGTGGCTTAATATTCTCAAGACATGTGGAATTCGTTTTTAAAATTTTAAAAAGATTATATATACTAATTCAGAAGCACAGACACCATATATATACATATATATATGTGTGTTTGTATACACACACACACACACACACACACATATATATATATATATATATATATATAATTTTGAATTAAAATTTTAAATAAATTCTATTACAGTTAGAATTGTGTGTGTATATATATATATATATATATATATATATATATATGTATATGTTCATAAATGAATATATGTATATATGTTTATGTTTCTTGTTTATATGTATATCTATATATATATATGTCTCTGGATATATATATATATATATATATATATATATATATATATATATGTATACATATATACACATATATATATATACATATATATACA
>CANYCX010413133.1:0-19856 GCA_948193385.1 Breynia disticha f. nivosa | reverse complement strand
TCAACCACGAACGTGACTACCAATCTGGACTCAAAAACCTAGGGTTTTAAGGGTTTTGGCTAGGGTTTGAAGGAGCCACGAACGTGGTCCATGGGAACCACAAATGTGGTGACTTTTCTAACTTCCCATTGTTAAAAATTCAAGGAGTCACGAACGTGGTTGACTCAACCACGATTGTGATTGCCTGTTTGTTGGCCAAAAACTTGTAATTTTAAGGTATTCATGAGTGTTCATTGTTCTTGTGGGTTATATTCATAGATGTTCAAGTATGATCAATGGTTTATTTTGTGTTCTAGAATACAAAATCTTAATATGGTGAGTGAATGATATAGAGCGATATGATATGGATAACCTTGTTGGTATATGTATGTGTTCATGTATATTTAATAGGTTAAAAGACACTAACATGAAGAAAAGGTTTGTATAGATGAACCTAGAATTGATATGGTATTGATGTTTGATGGTTCCTGGCCTAAGAAATTGTTAACTTGCATATCTGACGACTTAAAGGATGGGTTAATAAGGAAAAAGTGTAATGGTATTTAAATATGCATTTCATATAACGTATATTCTTTCTAAGAGATTGTCGAAAATGCTAAATATATATGAATTGATAAGGAAACTGGTTGAAATGTGGGTGTGATCTGATATTGCTGATTTATTTTCTTGACATAATTTAGATATTTATCTTTTTGAGAGATTGACAAATATTATATATAATATATATATATATATATATATATATATATATATATATATATATATATATATACATGTCAATTGTTTAGGGAAGTTGTCCATTTCGGTAAGTGCTACTTATTGAGTTTCACAACTCACTGCGTTTTATGCCTGCCGTGTGGGCAGGGACTCGAGGATGTTCAGCGAAGGTGTGTAGATCTTGTGCTCTTGCCGTTTGTACTTAAAGAACCGAAGAACCAAGGTGGGTCGTGCACTAAAGATTAACTGAACTCTTGTCATATTTATGTGTAAAACATGATTAATTGGATATATCTATATATGTTTCGGATGAATTGTATTTGAACTTGAGCTTTGAATTGATATATTTCCAGTAAACCTCAACTAAGTGAACACATACATTATGTGATATTTTCATATTTTAAAAACTCTGATGAACTATGATTTAAACAACCAATGTATTGTAAATTGTAAATTAAAAAAAATGATTTCTCTTCTACCATGTTAAATTTTTAAAATGATATTTCAACAACAATTGATCTTCCTAGTTCGGGTACCATTCCAGAAATAAGTGTACGTAAAAGCGAATGGTAGTCGAATTAGGGGGTCACAATTCACTTATTCATTATACATTCACTTTGAATTTTTTTATTTATCTGTATACATCTAGAAGTTCTTAAATTCCATTTCTATTATTAGAAATTCTACATATGTGACATGTATATGAGTCCTTTATCAATTATTATAAACAATGACCTTTCATATCTTTTACCTTTGAACTCCATTTTTTAAGCTACTTTATATCACAACAACTATTCATAAATCATCATACCTATCACAATTCAACAATAACAATAACATTTTATCTATTTTCTTTGTAATAAGTGTATTAATTGTCTAATATAACAGACAACTACTGAATCACTTACACTTATTTACTTATATAAATATTCAATTCATGTGTACACATGTAATGTATAATTTCATTTGTTTAACTTTGTCTGTCAAGTTTGTAATTCAAGTTCTTTCCTTTGTTAATATCATTTATGACATCTTTTCAGTGTCACCTCATTTTTATTTCATTTGCTTCATTCCATTATCACTGCATTTTCATTTTATTTGCTTCTTTTCATTGCAACCTCATTTCAATCATTTGCTTCTTCTCATTGTCACCGTATTTTCATTTATTTTATTCTTTTTATTGACATCTCATTGTATTTCATTTGCTTCTTCCCATTGACATTGTATTTTCATTTTATTTGCTTCTTTGCATTGACACCTTGTTTTTATTTCATTTGCTACTTCCATTGCTACCTCATTTTCATTTCATTTGCTTCTTCTTATTGCCACCTCATTTTTAATTCATTTTCTTCTTTTCATTGACCCTTTATTTTTTTTTCATTTGCTTCTTCTCATAGCTCATTTCCTTTCATTTACTTCTATCTATTGTCACCTCATTTTCAATTCATATGATTCTTCCCACTAATACCTCATTTTCAATTCATTTACTTCTTTCCATTGACATTTCATTTTTATTTCATTTGTTTCTTCCATTGTCACCTCATTTTTATTTCATTTGCTTCTTCTCATTGCCACCTCATTTTCAATTCATTCATTTCTTCTACTGAAACCTCATTTTTATTTCATTTTCTTCTTCCACTAACATCTCTTTTTTATTTCAGTCCCTCATTTAACAAAAATATGGTTTTTGGTCTTTATGCTTTAAACTATGTCAAATAGCCATTTAAACACAAAATTAGGCACATGGTCTTGTAATTTTATGAATCAAACATCAAGTAAATTACAGGCAACCTTTGATTAGATCATAATTAAATAATTAAATATTTCATGTTTTAAACTATATTAACAATCAAATTAAAACAGCCCACAAATATTACAAAACTACCTATCTTTTCTAACCAATAATGCGTTCTCTTGTAAGATGATCATTCTATTACCACAGTTAGATTTTCCAAGTGTTTAAAACAAACATGGTAGTGGAGTATTGACATAAAAAAAAAAGAAAAGAATTCAAAATCACACTTCTAACCATGACAATACCAATATGATGAATTTAAATTGAATCTCTACACTAAAGTCACAAACTTTATAATAAAGGAAGATTTTTTTATACCATTAAAGTGACATGGTCGAATTCTTTGTATCAACAAAAGTAACTACAACCTTGATAAAAATTAGGACTCCATTTTTTACACCAAAGGACCTCAAATGCGATCCCTTCATAGTCCTATACATAGAACAAATAGATTATGGTGTACTAGCATCTTAATCAATCGAAAAAACACTTATCCTAGAAAAGTTTTGACCTTTCAAAACTTTTATCAGCAAAGGTCTTAGCACAAATGAGCAACCCCTCAAAGTGTGCTTCTTTTGTTCAAATGATAAACAAAAGATATGGTTGGTATTTGGTGTGAAGGTGACAACAGTATGGAGAAAAAGAGGAAGAAGAAGGTGTGTTTTAGGGTTTTCTCTCTCTTTTTGTGTTGGGTTGGACGAAAATGATATGGGTATTTAGGAGATGTTTTTAATTAGTTAAAACACATCTCTGAAGCCTCTCAAGCCTTAAAATCTGATGCAAAATCGTACAAAAAGTGGTGTTTAATTTGAATTCAAACAACTATCTTTATCTCTCATTTATATATCCATAAAATAGGATAATTATCGGCATAATTATCTCCTTTCTTTTATTTTGTTTAAGACAACAATATTCATTCTTGTTTTAATGGACAATTATTTGTCTTAAACTCACTGCGAATATATATAATGAGTTACAATTAAATGTACTAAACTATTTTGGGTCAATTACTAAAATTGGCCCAACTGACCTAATTAGCCTAATGACCGAAATAGGCCCAATAAAGAATTTCTAATTTTACCTTTTTATATATGTTGTCTGTATGCAATTCTGTATGACTATTTAATAATGCTAATAAATTAATTAATTCATAAATCAAAAGTAGACTCTGTTAAGACACTATGATCACCTAAAATCAAATAGCTAACGATCAGTGTCAGCAATCCCACTGCAACTCAAATTGTTCCTTGACCTCTGATATCATGATTTTGCGTAAGACATGTGTTTGACATCCTTATTATGTATTAAATCACTTTCTTGATCTCTATGTCAAGATTGATAAGTTTAAATAAATAATTTTATCATTTCATTTGGGTGGGTCAGTGATATCTTCTCTTTTTACGACATGATTAATTCCTTCACTTCGCTCTTATTTATACTTGCAGTCCATAACATACCCAATCATATCATGTTTGTCAACCTTTTACAGTTACATTAGGTAGTATGTTAAAGTACAACAAAGCTTACAATAAAAGTTACAGCAACTTCAGGTCTAATGACATAAATTAGAAATTGCGAGATATGTTAGTTTTAATATTCTCATCAATTATCACACTCCAAAAACAATGTCACAACAACATAGTATCTATGAACTCTGTTAGATATTTCATATCTATGATCCGTAGAACATGATCAACTATAAAGTTCATACTAGTCTTAACTTATATCCATTTCATGAAAATAACCGACTATGGATACTTAGAATGTTAAGCTTAGAATTTCTATGTTCTACTATCAAGATCCCCAACCTTGATACCTCAAGCAGTAGATTATATTCGTGGATGCTTTATCAAACATATAGAACATGACAATATATAAAATTATAAAACAATGTCTATAATTTTATTAATCATGATAAAATGTACATATAGAGTTAATTGGAATTAAATCTTACACTAACAGGGTTAGAGCAGCAAACTTCTGTCATATATATCTCATTTCGTTTACAATTTTCAATTTGTATAAAATTATTTGTATTAATTATAATTCAATTAAAACAAATAACTAAGAGTATTTTGAGAAATCCAAAAATGTTACCCCATCAAACTATTTTTATAGGTTTTATAAGTACTATAGACATATAAGTGGAATAAATTTATACAAGTTTACAGTAAGAAAAGAAGCCTTCAAAACAAACACGGTTCTTTATTTTTGTTTTGTGCAAACACAATAGGCTACAATACAAAAGCTAGCTATTACATTTACAACTTTATTTGAGTGCAACACAGGGATACGTTCAAAATTACAAACACAGACTGTGTTACACAGTGCAACTTCACAAGCTGCAAAAACCATATTATGCTTCTCCAAAATATTGGTATGCTCATCAAACCCACCAAACCTCTTTACATATTCCCAGTATGGCTAAAAAAACAAGAGTGTGACTTCATTGCAACTTCTCATGTGCCAAACAAACCCAATTGGATGACGCCAATCAGGTCAAAAAATGATTAAAAACACATGGGAAATCTAGCAATTATGGCCACAAGAAACACCATATAACCAAGACTTGCCAAACATAGCTGAAGCCAAACAACGGAAAAAAAAAAAACACTCTAATGAGGTAACTAGTCGTCGCCATGAATGTACCAGCAGAGCAGCATAGTTACGCAGCGGCGGAGAACATATATTCTGGCTCGTTGCTCTTGAACTAGAGAAACACATTTTGTCGTAAACCCAGAGACCTTCTTCTTTGACGGGGTACTTTTTTGGATCCTCTCGGCCATATTAATTGTTTAAAAAGGTTTGCAGATACAATTAATAGAACAAAGAAAGAGAGAGAGAGAGAAAGGTCACAACTAAGAGTTATACACGTTGATAGACCTTAATTTCGCTCACTGATGTTTACAAGTAGTCAATTTATAGTGATGGTGAAATATGAAATTGCATGGAGTCTCGGAAATGGGGGGCTGAACATGGTCAAGAAACATAGGGATTTGAAGATTTGCATTAAAAGATGATAGATTTGGTGTGGATGTTTAAAAAAGAGAAGGGTTTTTCTTGCTTTTGAAGTGAGGGAATGAACATAGTTAGCTTAGAAAAGAAGAGCATGCTGGCATGGAACCGTGCAATCTCCACAGATACTTCCAAGAAGGTTGCTTATAGGGCAATAAGGTGGCATGGTCAAATACAACTGTTTCCATCTCATAATATATGTTGTTTTAAAAAATAATTTTTCTCGTATTATATGTAGTTTTAGACTTTTAATACAGAATTTAATTTTTTTTAACACTATATTCATTAGTTTTACATTTTTAAAACAAATTTAGTATAATGGTTATTTAGTTGCAATAAAGTCAAATGATATAATATTTAATAGAACATTGACTTAAAATATATTAAATATATTTTTAATCTGTGTACAAAGTTTAAACGACATTTATTGTATGACGAAGAGAGTAATGACTATATATTAATTTCTGGTATGGAAATCGGCTTGGATTTGGTTGGAGATAAAACAAAAAAAAAGAATAGATGAAGGGAAGGGAACAAATTGCAGGATGTTTGGAGTTGTTTGAAGGTCAGGCAAGTTATAATATAAATAAAAGGGAAGAGTGGTTTCCATTGCAATTCGCAAACCCGCACGCTCTTATGGAGAAAACATTCTTTTATTAATTTTTTTGGAAGTGATGTTCCTCATTACAACGACATGGAAGAAGTAAAGAGTTACAATATCTACGTGATTTCGCCATTTGGTCTTTATGGAATCTCAATTCTGTTATATCTATCAACTTTGAAGGCCTTTATTTGGATTGTTGTCCATTCTTAGTTAAACACCTTAATACTCAATTTATTCTTTAATTTTGTTGATTCAACATTAAATTCTTATTCTTTAATTTATTTTTTTCGGCATTTTATCCCCTAATTACTCCAATTAATTTTCTTGTTTTATTCTCTTTTTCAGTAAATGATACTTTATTTAAAAATATAAACAAATCATTTTAGACTTTTTTTATTTGTTATTTTTTTTAATTTATGTCAAAAATTCAAATTAACAATGTTTATAAAATAGAGTGAGTATATTGTTGATATGTTGCAAGCGTAGCTCAATAATAAATGTTGGTATACTGCTGTGTATTGATATAGGGCTTTAGCCCATTTGTAAATAAAGAAGACAATTGACGAAGTGGGCCAATGTCGGTGGCAACACACTATTTAGTGTGACGGCCTATGACGACTCAACCCAATTGATGCCAATTCATTTTACATCTCATTTTGTCTCTCATCCGTGAGCTATCTGTCTCACGATACTTTGGTTCACCTTTGTGAACTCTAACCCTAATTCACTGATATCATCTTTTAGATGGTATCAGAGCAAAACTAAACCGATAAACTCGCTCAACATCAAAAACCTAATCTACCGATACCACTATTACTTCGTTTAGAGTAGTATCCTTGAAATCCCTAATTTCTTAGAAGTTCGTTAAAACCTAACTCATCTTAAATTTCCACTCTATTGACTTTTAAGGCTCTAAATGGATTCATATAGAGATGTTGTAGAAGGTTCTGGTCGAGCAAGACGTCTCATCAGAGCAGAGGAAGATCCATATCATTTGCAAAAATCTGACCATCCAGGTATGGTTTTAACCACTGAGATCCTTACTGAGAACAACTATTTGCAATGGTCTGCTTCTATTGAGATAGCTCTAGGGGCTAAGTTGAAGCTAGAGTTTGTAAATGGTACTATATCACCCCCTGATCAGAATGATGAGTTATATGCAGTGTGGTTAAGGGTAGATCGAATGGTTCGATCGTGGATTTTGAATACTATTTCTAAGGATCTTTCGAGATCTGCTTTGTGAGCTAAGTCGGCAAAAATCATGTGGGGTGATTTAAGTGAGAGATTCAGTTGTAGTAATGGTCCACTGATCTACAAGTTACGGAATGAACTAAGTACCTTTCAACAAGGTAGCTTAACTGTTAGCATGTACCTTTGAGAGCTTAAAAGTCACTGGGATGAATTGAGCTACCTTGCTCCTTTGCCACATTGCAACTGTACTTGTAACTGTAAATCAACTGGTGATATTCAGGAGTTTGATGATCAAATGAAACTTGTGCAGTTTCTAATGGGTCTAAATGAAGTTTATGATCCCACCAGATATCAGATTTTACTAATGGATCTGATGCCCACTGTTGCAAAGGCCTACTCCATGATTCTCAAGATTGAAAAACAATCAGTTGATCCTGTCAAACCTATGGTTGAACAGAGTGCACACCTAGTGCGGGCGAGTGGTAATCACTCTAGTGGTACATCTTTCTTTGGAGGACATGCGAACACAGTTAGTTCACCTATAACCAAGAAGAAGGGTGACTGCTATTGCCTCAAAACGAATCATTCAAGGGATACATGTTTCAAACTCCATGGTGAACCTGACTGGTTCAACAGATGAAAGATAAGAAGCGACCACCTAGTGGCCATTATGTGCATAATGTGGCTGATGATGCTTTTGATACATCATTTGATGGTTTGACTACTAGAGATGGGAAAGAGAATTTTGGATGGAACAATTCCATGGTGTCAAACTTGATCAAACAAGAGGTTGCAAAATGCTTGTAGTTGTAAAAACATGATGCATCATCTGTCCAGAAAGTGAATTTGGTGGAGCAACACCCTCTAAGTAACTCAGAATTTGCAGGTACGTGCACTGTGAATAATTTATGCTTGACAATTGATTAGATTATTGATACTGGGGCCACAAGCCACATGAGTTGCAATAAAAATGAATTTACCTCCTTGAAACCTTTACCCCTACCAATTCAATTAATACTGCCCAATGGTAATTCCTTTTTTGTTCATTACTATGGCAATGTTCAACTTTCTCCTGAAATAATTTTGCAACATGTGTTATATACTCCTACTTTCTCGTGAAATCTCATTTCAGTTCATAAATTAGCACTCCATAACAATGTTATGGTTTCATTCTTACCTTCTTCCTGCTGTATACAGGACCTTTGTACTAACCAAATAATCAGTGTTGGCATTGCTAAAGGAAACTTGTATTTCTTTGAGAATAAACATGCTGCTAATGTTGTGCTTAATGAAGAGATTACTGAGAGCACCAGGTATCATTCTACCTCACATGCCTATAATGCTCCTGCATCTACACTACGGAATAATAGACTTAAGCATCCATCTATTGATACCATGAAACGCATCCCTGTAATAAATGACCGCATACACTTTACTGCTTGTGATATTTGTGCTATGGAAAAACAACCTAGAGTCTCTTTTCCCATTAGTCACTCTGTTACCACATCAGTATTTCATTTGTTACATGTTGATTTATGGGGATCATATAGAACACCATCTATGTCTGGGGCAAAATATGTACTTACTATAGTGGATGATTATAGTAGAACTCTTTGGACTTTTTTACTAAAAAATAAAACTCAAGTGTTTGATACATTGAAAACTTTCATTCTCATGGTCCACAATCATTTTTCTGTCTCTGTGAAGTATATTCGAGCTGACAATGGTACCGAGTTTGTGAATTCTAAATCTCATCAGTTTTTTGTGAGAAAGGAATCATTCATCAAAAATCTTGTCCATACACTCCTCAACAAAATGGTGTTGTTGAAAGGAAACATCATCATTTGCTCAATGTTAGTAGAGCTTTAATGTTTCAGTCTCATTTACCCATAAAATTCTGGGGGGATAGTATAGTAATGACCACATACATCATGAATGTTTTGGCTAGTCGAATATTACGGTGGAAAACACCTTATGAACTTTTACACAATAAACCACCTGATTACAGCTCACTTAAAACCTTTGGTTGCCTTACCTACTACACTGTTACTCGTCCAGACACAAATAAATTTAGCCCACGTGCTCTAAAAGGCATATTTTTATGGTTCATCGTGGGAGAAAAGGCCTACAAAATTTATGATCTTCAGTCCCATCAAATCATCCATTCTAGAGATGTACACTTCCATGAGACTATTTTCTCTTTCTCAGCCACCAAATCTACCACTGAACTTTCTGGCCCAGTGTTCACAGACCCCTATTTGGGAGCAGTTGCAGTCAATGATGATAACATTGCTGCTCTCTCAGATACTGCATTGCCTGAGACTGTGACCTCCTATGATCCACCTGTCGGGCATGATCAACTTGTGCATTCTCCTAGCAGTACAAGTCCTTTACATGTTACACCTATTCCACCTCTTCGTCGTAGTACCAGCATCACTCAAAAACCATCTTGGCTTAAGGACTATATTTCTTGTACATTCCAACCTTCCTCTTCTATCACTCTAGTCAAGGGTCAATATGTTTTTCCTTCATTTAATCCTCGTTCTTCTATACTCCCTACAGTTGAACATGTCCACTTGCTTGACTCTTTGGCTTAAGACCCAGTTCCTTCCAATTATAATCAAGCTAAATTGGACCTAGTGTGGGTACAATCAATGAATGAGGAATTAGAGGCTTTGGAGGGTAATAATACTTGGGATTTGGTACCTATCCCTCCTGATACTAGCATTGTTGGCTATGTGTGGAAGTACAGGGCCAAATATAATCTTGATGGATCAGTCAACAAATACAAATCTCGTTTGGTGGCACAGGGGTTTACTCAGGTTGAGGGTATTGATTACATGAGAGGTTCTCTCCAGTAGCAAAATGGGTAACAATTCGGATCTTATTCCATCTTGCTACTGTTAATAAGTGGCCATTGCATCAGATTGACATAAATAATGTTTTTTACATGGTTTCTTGCATGAAGATATATATATGAAATTGCCTCTAGGTTATACAAAAGGTACCGCTGAGCAGGTTTGTAAGCTAAAGTATTCTTTATATGGCCTTAAGTAGGCCTCTCGTGAATGGAATTTTGAGTTCTGTAGTAAATTGCTTGCTTATAGGTTTACCTAGTCTGCCCATGACCACTGTTTGTTTACCAAACACGCTGCTAACTCTCCCTTATTTATTATAGTGTATGTAGATGATGTATTGATCACATGTCCTATTATAGAGGATATTGCTGCCTTGAAATCGTATTTGGACTCAGCTTTCACTATTAAGGATCTAGGTTCAGTCACTTATTTGTTGGGGGTGGAGGTAGCGCGTTCTGACAAGGGCACATATTTGTGTCAACGGAAGTATATTTTAGACATGTTGGTTGAGTGCGGTTTGACTGGTGCAAAGGCGGCCAGTTTGCCTTTTCCACCTGCAACAGTTTATTCTGCTTCTGGGATGCCTCTTTCTGATCCGAATAAGTATCGATGTCTTGTGGGCAAGTTACTTTATCTGAACTTCACTCAGCCAAATATAAGTCATGTTGTCAATCATCATCTTAGCCAGTTCGTTGGTTCTCCTTGCCAACACCACTGGGAAGTTGCTTTGAATGTGTTGCATTATTTGAAAGGGACTCTTAATCATGGTCTGTTTTATGCTGCAGATAGTTCTTCTACCTTAGAGGCTTATTATGATGCTAATTGGGCCAAGTGCCCTGACTCTCGAAAGTCTATCTCTGGTTACTATCTTTTCCTTGGCTCCAATCTCATTTCCTGGAAAAGTAAAAAGCAGTCCACTGTGTCTCGTTCCACTGCAGAAGCGGAGTACCAGAGTATGGCAGACACTATTTGTGAAACATATGGTTGTCCTACAGATTTACATGTTCCTCTTAAGCTCTCGCTCACATTATAGTGCGAAAACCAGACTGCTTTGCACATTGTCGCAAACCTGGTCTTCCATGAGCGAAGAAAGCACATTGAGATCAATTGTCATCTTGTTCGTAAACACTACCGCAACGGCTTTGTTCTTCCTAAGTTTTTCCCTTCTTCAGTGCAGTTGACAGACATTTTTACTAAGTCCTTATTTGTGTCTATGTTTTCTATCATCGTCCCCAAGTTGAACTTACTCCCTAGTTCAACTTGAGGGGGGTTGTTGGTATACTGCTGTGTTTTTATATAGGGCTTTGGCCCATTTGTAAATAAAGAAGGCAGATGATGAAGTGGGCCAATGTCGGTGGCAACACACTATTTAGTGTGATGGCCTATAACGACTCAACCCAACTGATGCCAATTCATTTTACATCTCATTTTCTCTCTCATCTGTGAGCTATCTCTCTCATGATACTCTGGTTCACCTTTGTGAACTCTAACCCAAATTTGTTAAACATTTGCTTGTATGGTGTTACGAATTGCAATTCGCATTCTTTTAATAAAAAGGTGCAACAATAGATAAAAATTTCAATTAATAAAAATGCAAAAATATTATCTCTACTAAATGTGACAGTTAAATATAGGCAAACAAGAGTAGAATGTAGATTGTTTAGTGTAAATTATGTGTAATACTCCACTTAAGTTTTAGTTTTGAAAAAATAAACTCGTTTTAATTTGTTCTGTATAAATACATATATTAATATTTGTTTTTGTGAAAATGTCTATTTTGATTATTCTTTTAAACATTTGCCCATAATATACAAAGTCACTTCTAAAAAATTAGGGTTGTCATTGCTCTTTTTTTCTCCAATAGTCGTCATATTCTTTACTTCTCTCTTTTCTCGTTTCTTTCTTCTTCTTCTTCTTCTTCTTCTTCTTCTCTATTTCACACTTTCTTCTTCTTCTTTTATTTCTCTTTTCTCTATTTTCACAATTCCTCTTTCAATTTTTTTTATCAAATAGATTTTTTTTTCTTCTCCATTCTTCTATCTTTTTTCTTTTTCATTTGATTTTTCTTTTGTTCATCTTTAATTTTTTTTTATCAAAGTATCTTGTCCTTTTTTCTTGTGGATGCACTTTCCATAATTATTCTCTCTTTTCTCTCCCATTTTTTTCTCTTTTATTCTCTTTTTTTTATCACAAAATGAAATTATTTCTTCAAAGGAACATGAAGAAGAAAGTAAAAATAGATGTGTTCATATAAATATTTGGGTATTGATGGTGAAAGTTGAACAAAGTAGTGGCGGATGATTATAATCTCATGGTTAAAATATTTTAATCATTTTTTAACCTTTTTCAATCAATTTGAACCTTAATGAAACATATTCAATCATTTTGTACTCATCTGGACAATTTTGATATAAATGAACAATATAAATGAATGATTTCAAAACTAGGAGTACTGAAGCTTCTAAACACATGAATCCTGAAAGTGCAACTGACCTCACTTCACTTTTGGGAGTGACTAAATATATTTTGAATCCATAAAAACTAGACAATTAAATCTTAGTGAGGAATACACCATATATGGGTTAAGACCAATCACACAATAAGTTTGAAAACTTTTTTTTAAAAAAAGGATACACTTGTACAGATAGCAGTTTCACAAAAAAAAAGATTGCACATATCAAACATAAACACATACACAGATTATATTGACATTTTTTAAAATTTTGGTCTTAACATAAGCTAAAAAATGAATGGATGGTTTTGTGTGACATAATATTTATCCTGAAAATGTTATATATGTGACCTAAATACCCTGGGTCAGAGTATATGATCCATTTTTACCAAGTATACTTACATATGATCTAAGACATCAGCTTATATAATTACTTAGAGCTTCCAAATAAGTAATATAATGAAGATAAAAAATGATAGTGGAATGTTTGTCGAAGCTAATGTGCATAATAGAGGTGAAAAAAATGAACCGGCATAGCGGTTCAATCGGTTGTTCAACCGGTTTGGAACCGGCTGAATCGGCAGTTCCAACAGTCTTTTGACTGTTGGACCGGTTCCAACGGTCGAGCCGTCGGTTCTAACTGTTTTCTAGGTTTTTTTATTTTTTTAATTTTAAATACTTAATTAAAATCTATAAAAATCCCAACCATTTTATACATTTTTACTCTTACTTTATCTCTCAAACTCTCAATTTCCTCTAATTCTCAAAAAATTCACTCCATTTATTTTCAACTCTCAATGTCTTTTTTTTACTCTTACCTTTTTTATTTCGTTACGATCATGATTTTTCTTTGAATGAATTTGGTGAAATGATTAGGTTGATCATTTGGCATTTACTTTTTCACAAAATTTAGGATTTAAAAAATAGATGTCTAAATGTGTCCAACCCGCTTTTAAACCATTTTCTAGATATCAAGTTAAAAAAGTGTATTAAAACTTAATAAACAACAAAAAATAGAATTAGTTGAATATTTTAAAAATAATAATATTCATGTTTCTATTTTTAGTGATATTTGGAGAAATAATTTTAGAAATCATTCTTATATGGGTCTCACTTGTCATTATGTAGATGAAAATTTTATAATACAAAAATGAGTTTTAGCTTTTAGAGGTTTTGACTATCCCCACACCGCTTCTAATATTGTTTTTATTTTTTATCCTGGGTTAAACAATAAATTTAAAATGTTAAATGATATTTTATGTCATTATTATTCTTTGTTGCATTTAGATGAAGATCCTTCTATTGATGTTTCTTTTATGGTTAGTAGAGTTAGGAATTAGTTAATGCATTATTAGTTCATTATGCTCCTTCTTTGTCAATTGAGGATGCTTCTGCCTCACTTCCGCCTAACCCATCACAACCTAATAAACTAAAGTTGGGTTCACAATTTATTGCAGATAGGCAGAAAATTCTAGGAGTTCCTCTTCTAGTTACTCCACCGAACTTAAGGTTTATCTAACTACAAATTTTGAGGTTAATGATGGTTTTTAGATAATAGATTGGTGGAAGTAGTATCATGTCACTTTTCTTATGCTTGCAAAGGTGGCATTACAAGTCCTTGTCGTACCCGCCTCAACCATAGTAGTGGAGCAACGATATAGCAAAGGTTGCCAAATTTTAGATGACAAACGGTCAAGTTTGAGCATAACTTCACTCGAAGCTTAAGTGTGTGTTGATAATTGGCCTCGAGCCATTGATAGAACACAAGAGCTTCTAAGTTCGTATTTGTCTTCATCGGAAAATAAAGAGACCAAAATTGGCACTTCTACCGTTACCGAGTTAGATTAGGTTTAGTTTGTTTGTATTTTTTAAATTGTAATTTTTTTTTGTAATTTTCTATTATTGTGTTTTTTTATGTAACCACGGTATTCCTCTGCCAAAACTGAGGAAAAATTAATAAAACATAGAGATAACATCCTCTTGTTTTTATATAAACACCTTTAGTTATGAAATTGGTTCAATTGAAATAAGTGAATTCGGAGTTCTAGGAGACTACACGTTGTGGCCTGAAAGTATGCGTAGTCGTTATGAAAACGCGTACTTAAAGACCATAACGCGTAGTGTCTTTGTCCAAAACCGAGTTAAATCACCCAAACCGGTGGTTCCTAAACTGAACCAAAACCAGAACCGAACTGGCACAGATCGTACGGTGCACGGTTCGGTTTTGTTCATACCAAACCTGAACTGTGAACCACCAGTTTTGAACCGAAACCGATGGTTCGGGCCTATTTTGCACCTCTAGTGCAGAATATCCAAACTCAGTTATGTTGGAATTGATTCCAAGAAGCTCTTACTTAGGTTAATGAAAGGTAGTTCATCTAGTTTATCATCAAATCTGATTGTCTGGTAGTTGTGAAGAAAATAAACTCTGCTAGTTTTGTTGATTCACAGTATGGCCTTTTAACATTTGATTGTGTTGATAAAAGCAGAAATTGGTAATTGATAGTGAAATAAACTTACCTCTATGGTAGTCTAACATAGCAGAAATCTCTGATTAACATCAATAGAGCCAGATTCCTCGATTGTTGTTAACGGCCTTTCCCACAAATGTATGAAATACGTCGAGCACGGGCTCAAATCTACAACCTCTCATGGAGTAGTTAAAGAATATAGAGTATAGAACTAGTATCTACACTACGTTGTATGTTGTATATGTAAGAGTACAAAGAAACATTTTCTCTGAAAATGTTTTCTTAAAATCTTTACAAATGGTAAAAGCATACTTAAAATGTTTATTCTTTATTTTATTTATATTATAAACCAAATTACACATTTAGTCCCTCTAATATAAACCCCAATACATTTTCGTCCTTCCTATTCCACGATGTCATGAACAGACCTCAATGTCTAACATCTACCACTCACACACGACAAGACATCCTCTCATTGCAATAATTGTATGCATATCTTTCTACTCTTTTTCAGTGAGGTCGCACGACCAGTCAACGAAAGGTTTTCCCTTAAATCTCTCTCATCAATTCACCTTTGGCTTACATGACTTCCCCCTAGTTCATTTTCTATGGACATTGTTTCAACTCGCTTTGATCTTACAAAAACATTCATATACACTCCATACATCTTCCATGAAAATAGTGTAGTGCACTAGATATGATTCAACAAGTGTAATGTAAAAAAATGTACTTCCTCTTAAAAAATAACATTCCACCATATGTCAAATGTTCAACCACTAGGTCCCTTTCTACCTGTTCATTGTTAACGCAGCCTTATTTAGGATTCCTCTCAAGTCAATCATTTAGATATATGTTTCCTGTTATTTAAAAGTCATAAGGGTGAAATGGAATTCTCCATTTGGGTCTCACATTAGGAAATTTGAGATCAATTTTCTTTTTTTGTCAAAATAATTTACTTTCCATTCCATGATCGGATTTTACACATATTTCACAAATATGCCATAGTGTTTAATCCACTAAGGACATATGTTTCTTTTAACACTACGCGAAAGCATCAATCACCTAATGTGGCAGTGCATTATTACATTTTTCCTCTTTTTGGCCATATATCAGACAACTTTCGGTAAATATAGAATAATGGATGCTCTCACTTGTCCATCTTACATTCTTACATATGAAAAAACAATTCATATTAAGAATTCTATCCATGTGAGTAGATAAATTCTTCCAACACATTAACCTATACTCAACAGTTCTTATATAATGCTATATGTCCATAGACCTATTTCACACTAACACTAAAGAAACAAATTTCTTTCGACATGAGACCTTCAACAAATAAACAAATGGATCTTCTTCTAAAATCTCTCGTGGTCTTACAAATGAACTCTAAGTTCGTAATTCCTTGTGCAATTAAGTCCCCATAACTTAAAAAACAATACTTGATTTCGATTAGCTTTCTTAAGCTATTGATTATGACTATCTACTAAGATTGTCATATGTATTCGAGGTAGTTGGACCTTAGATAGTACACAAACCAATCTTTCTAAACTCCTCCTCATATGATAGCTCTAACAATCGATACATGAAAATTATTTCTTTCTTAAATTTTCGTTCTAAGTAAGAACTCACAATAGGGCATTTATTTCCATTATAGATCCTTTTAACACAGTTTGCACACTCTAGTTTTTAACAAGTATCTTTCGCACTACTTCCACTAACTTATGGTTAGCATTATCTACCTTTAGCTAACAGCTTTAGCATAGTAGAACTCATCTCTTGTACTAAAATAAGATTCAAAGTTGTACTACAAGTCACTCTCTTGTACTTAACAAGACTCTTACTTATTCAACAAGTTGTACTCTTGTACTCAATAAGATGTACGACATGTAGACTACTATGCAATACGTTATTTAATCCTTTTTCTCTATGTCATCATTCTTGGATACATATTCATTATCAAGAAACTAATTCTCAAAAATAAAGTTTTCTTGAAATCTCATTTTCAAGACCAACTTGTATGTCATTCAAACCACACTAGACTCATCAATTCTAAACATGTGTATCAATTATACACGAATTTGAATGTCAAAATTCATCTCAAAATATACATAGTATAATCATAACTAATATAAAAAATACCAATCCCTCTCTAACTCATAAACTTTAAACATTCTAATGTTTTGTAACTTTGTACTATATGATAGACAATATCTAACATGTAAATTTCTTTGTTTAAATCTCTACATGAGATTAATGAGTTTTGAGATTAGACTAGTCCTCTTTACTAAATCTCTTTAAGATAAATTTTACAACAAGTAAAAGAATCTTGCAAATTCCATTAACTTTATTATACAAACCCAATTATGATTGCTAATGCTCTCATTAAACTTTTCACATTGGATTTTGTATCGAAATTGATCCTAATAGGTCTTTACCTTTCAAGTTGATCATTTTAGTACATAACTAAAATTAAATCAAACTAATATTATTTGTTCCTAAAATTCAATCAAACTAATATTATTTGTTCTCATTGCTTTGGTTAGATCAACCAGTACTCAACTTTGTTTTGATCTAACAAATATTACTCACATTCTTATTGCTTTAACCCAAGAATATAAATGAGATGACATAGTTTCTACAGTTCTTAACTAATGGAGTTACTAAAAGCATCATAACAATTTATTTCTTAAATGTTATTATGAGATGCTTCCTTTTATAACATGTTTCCAAAACTTAAAAGACATGCTACAAAAACATTTATCTTTACATTTGAAACGCTTCCACTTGGATTAAGCCCTAAAACTGCCATTGAAGTTACTAAGCAACTAGGAAAAATTTTTCTTTAGAGTAAAGAACTCATAGATCCTAGTGGAATCAACTTCTATTAAAGTCAAGATCAGGACCATTTGTAATTAAGGAAGATGCTAACATAGTATTTAACCTAAAAACAAATATGGTCATAAGGTGTCTTCAACTTGTCCAAAGGGGTGAAAATATGAGATGTTTGATTTCTTACCCTTCAAAAGCTTATAAGGTATCTTCAACTTGTCTCTTCTAAGATGCACCCGATTGATCACGTAGCAAGCGGTGTCCATCGCCTCCACTCAAAATGACTTTCGAAGATCATATTCATTCATCATAGTCTGAGTCATCTCCTCAAGAGTCTAATTCTTCCGTTCCACGACTCCATTTTGTGAGGCGTCCTGGGTGATGAGAAGTTGTGTTCTACACCATACTTGTCACATAGTTGCTCGAATGGCTGACACTCAAACTCTCCACCGTGGTCAATTTTAATGGCAATGATAGCCAAGTTTTTCTCATTTTGTACCAACCTACACCACTTAGTAAACTCATTAAAAGCATCATTTTTATGAACAAGAAAATGGATCCAAGTGAATCTTGAAAAATCATCAACAATGACAAGAGCATAGAATCTATCATTCAAACTAGCATGCCTAGTTGGACCTACCAAATCCAAATGAATCAACTCAAGAACTCTATTAGTGCAAATTTCCTTTTTAGCCTTAAAAGATCCTCTAACATGTTTTTCCTTCATGCATGGTTCACACAAATGTTCTTTAGCAAATTTAATCTTAGGTAGTCCTTTCACGACATCATTCTTAGCCAATTTAGAAATCAAAGTCAATGGTGTATGCCCTAACTTCCTATGCCACAAGAATGCATTTTCATCTAGAGTGATTAAGCATTTTTCATTAAAATAAGAATCATCATGCAAGTTCACCACATAAGTATTTCCTTGTCTTAGAGCAATGAACACAACTTTATCATTCTTTGAAACCATGCAATGTGTGGATGCGAATTTCACAACAAAGTCCAAGTCATAAAGTTGAAACACACTCAATAGATTATGCTTCAAACCATCTACCAATAACAAATTATTAATGGTTGGTAAAGGTTCCTTACCCACTTTACCAATACCAACGATTTTCCCTTTTTTATTATCGTCAAAGGTGACAAAGCCTTGTTCCTTATGCTTTATTTCCACAAAGAGATTCTTGTCACCGCTCATGTGCCTTGAACACCCACTATCAACGTACCATGAACTAGATGGTGTTTTCTGTCTTTGAGGTACTTACAAAATTAAGTACTTTCAATTTCATTGGTACCCAAGCAACTTTGGGTCCTTTATGGTTAGTATAAAATACCAAATTAGGAATGGACGTCCCTTTAACAATCCACACTTTCTTTACTTTGATGCATCTTCTTAAACTAGTGCAATTATGTGCAACATGCCCCACTTTTAAACACCTAGTACAAGATGGTGATATGGATGCATTTGAACAAGTTTCTCCTTCTTTGGTAAATTTACTTATTAATGATGAGTCTCTCACAAAAGGATCACAACTCAATCCATTCTTAGATATAGAACATCTTTGTAATGACAATAGTTTTTCAAACTTCTCATTTCCACTTGTGAACTTATCTACCACATATGAGAATTCTTTTCTAAGTCTATCAATTTCATTAGATAAATCATTTTGCTTCTTTAGACATTCATCATGCATATCAACATCATTCTTTCTAGCATGAACTATCTTAGCACAATCACACGACATACTTAACTCATTCACTTTTTCATTTAGCAATTTAATCTCATTTTCAAGTTTCTTATTTGTTGACTTAAGTGATTTGTTCAATTTCAAAATCTTTTCAAAGTCACTTTGCAAGGTCCCATATGCATCATTTAAATCATTATCAAACAAATCATCATTATCATCACTTAAGTCAT
>CANYCX010413075.1:0-14060 GCA_948193385.1 Breynia disticha f. nivosa | reverse complement strand
AAATGGCCAAGTGCAGGCATAAATGAAATAAATTGCGAGAGTCCACATTAGTTAAGACATTGAGAGACATGCATTTTCAATCATTATGATTATGATTGTTGCTAATTGTGGAACTTGATTGGTATAAATGTTGAATTGATTGATTTGGAAAATTGAGGTATAAATAGAGTGTTAGAGGATTTGAAAGTGAATTGAATGTAACATGAAAGTATGATAATTAGGGGATTAGAAAGAGGATTATTGATGAATTGGAATGAAATTTTTGTTTGATATATGTTATAATGTGGTTAACATGTTAAATATAGGTTTGAATTAAGTTTAGGCTGACAGGTCCAGTTAGTACGCGGTCTGAGAGTAGACTACGCGATGTCGTTATAACCCCGCGTAGTGTGTCTGACTCCGCGTTCTATCCGGGAATCCGGGTGAAAATTCAGGGAAAGTACGCGGTTGGAGGCCGAGTCCGCGTACTCTGGCTCACCCCGCGTACTTTTGAAAAACAACGGATATCACTGTTTGATCGAACTACGCGGTGTGGGGGCGAGTCTGCGTACTCGACAGCCACTCCGCGTAGTCCGAAATTACTGCGCGTTCTTACCTGAAATTGGTGAAATTAGTTGTTCTTAGGTACTTTAAATAATGACTCTTATAAGGTTCTGTTTGTATGGTTGAAACACATAAGTAAGATGCATAAATAATTTGGATTATGTGTTTAATTAAATTATTATTTTGAGTGTGAATGAAACTGACCTTACTTGGTTATGTTGCTTACTAAGTATATCTCACGGAATTATTTGCCTGTAACGCTCGGCAGGTCATTAAAAAGATATTTTGGATTTGCGAGTAGGTGCAGCACTTTGATTTTGGAGTCTTTACGGAAAAGAAGACCAAGGTGCAGTGTGTATACTCTAGACTAGGACTCTGATTGTACATGACAATGTTGTATTAATCTTTCATACATTTTGTTGGTGTTATAATTTAAAATGGATTCAATTGGAATCTAGTTTCTTTTATAACCTAAAAACATTTTGTAAAGATAGTATGTTTATATGTATGAAAGTTTGAAAAATTGAGTTTGGAAAAGGATTTGATTATATTTTATTTTTATTTAAACTTTGATTTTTAGGTTTAAGTATTGTCTGTAGGAGGGAATTTATACGCAGATAATATTTAAATTTGGAGGTCACATAGAATATTATGTGAAGTGAAAATCGGGTTAGGTTAAACTAATCGGAAGAGAGAAAAATAAAAAAGACGGCAAAGTGCAGAGCTGAGGGTAAAAACGTCATTTTTGAGCCTTATATATATAAGGTTGTGCCTATCTCTCTCTTCCAACATACTTCATACACGTTTTTCCTCTTAAAACCCGAACCAAATCCCAAAAACCCTAACCGAACCTAGAACTCGTTGAGTCTTGGTGTTTGGAGGTTGTTGGATCGGATTGAGATCTTGAATTGGTGATTTTTCTTCGACTTGATTTCATTCAATCACGTTTTTGCTATGGGTTCATCTTTCGGACTTGATTTTTCATTCAAATTAGCTCCAAATTGAATAAAATTGGGTTTTTTGGAAAGGTATGGATGTGTAGTAATCATTGGTATCAAATTCTAGGGTTAGTTTACGGTTTAGGGGCTAAAAATGGTGTTTTAAGATGGAAGGTCTGGAGTGACGAGATTTGAATTTGTAACCCTAAGTTCGGTTTGAAGTTTTGATGTTAGGGTTAACTTCTTCGGGCTTAGTTGAGGTTGTTTATATGGCCAATTTGATTGGGTGTTTAATGTGGTATAATTAATTTGAAATTAAGGAAAATGGTGTAGGAATTTTTGATGGAACGGGAAAAAAATCGGGATTAAATTACGTATGGGATGGTGAGAATCGTAGAATAATCCCTGATTAAGCGTATTTAATGAGTTGTAGTTAGTTGGTATAATCTTATAATTGTGAAGAGGAATGATAGAGAAATGTACTAAATACATTTATATAAACATCATAGCATCACATATTTATTGTCTAGAAAACTTATTTACGTATATGTGAAGTTGATATAATCTTATAATTGTGTTTAGGAGGACCTAAACAGAAGAAGTAGGTTCCCAGACGGGAAATTAAGTGAGCATTTAGAGGTAAGTAACTCGAGCACAGCTTCTGTTGTTTGTATGTTTTGTGTACAAAAATGTTGTGTTATTGAGCATGATTGATGAAGGTTAACTTATGTGATATGTGCTTATGTATGTAAATGATGTTAATGTGATGATTGTTGTGATTGTGGATATAGTTATGAAAGATATGTAATTGTGTTTGCAAATGAGATTGAAGATGAATTTGATGATTTATTATGTGTATATGAGTATGTATTAACCGTGCTTGATGGACTATTGATTGATTTGAAATTTGTTGATTATTAGACTCAATATTTGATTGTCAAGCATAGTATGAATTGTTGAGGATGCATGATTTGGTTGCATAAGGATGCAAATAATTTTCATGCATTTGAAACTCCTAAGGAGTAAATAAGTTGTGTAGGGCTCTTTATGTCGACTCTTTGTGAGTAAAGGAAAAGAAGGAGTGGTTATGGTTCTGTGTGAACAAACTATTATAAATCGGGTAGTATATAAAACATCCTACTTCGTACACTTGTGGAAACTCGAAGCACTTAAAAGTGTAAGAGTGTGCAGATTGATAAGCATTTTGTATGCAAATCATGGGCACTTTGTGTGTAGATGATAGCACCTTGTGTACGAATCATGGGTACTTTGTGTGCAAAACTTTAGGCACTTTGTGTGCAATATTATAAATGGATCCATTATTTGATAACCTATACTCCTGGCCGATGAGGCCCGTTTGCAAATGTCTTATAAATGGTTAATTGTAAGTCTAAAGGAGAAATCAGAGTTCAAGTATGAATTTTCATACTAGTCAAGGCATTAGTGAACATGCATTCACAATAAATTACATTTATTATGGGACACTTGTGTGAATGCATTATTGAAATAATGCTAATTGGAAGCTTGACTTGTGATGAGAAATTTTGGTTTAATATGTGATGTGTTTTGGTCTGATATATGTTGATTTGTTCTATAAATGGTGTTTAAATGGTTAAAAGGTTGATTGAATGATCATGTGAATGAATGATGAAATGTAGAAATGTTTGGTATTTGAATTGTGAGTTTTTTATAAAGTGTTGTGTGATTTGTATGGTGGTTGCCGGATGAGCAGGTCATTACGCGGCCTGGCCCCTAAGTACGCAAAGTGAGTCCGAGTCTGCGCAGTCACTGCTCTGTCCGCATTCTGACCTGTGTGCAGGATTGAATATCCAGCCAAAGTACGCGGAGTGATATTTAGTCCTCGTAGTTTTAAACTGCCTCGCGTTTTGACCTGTATGTTGGAATGAAATGTTAAACCAAAGTACGCAGGTTCAGATTGAGACCGCGTATTGTTGACCCAAACCGCGTAGTTTGTGTTAACACCGCGTTCTGACCTATGTACGGTCTGTTTCAAGTCTTCATCACTACGCGGTGTGGGTGCGAGTCCGCGTACTTATAGGACCACCCCGTGTAGTGATGATGACCCGCGTTTGTACCTGAAACCAGCTTAAAATGTGATAAATGTTACTCTTTGGTTTGATATTATGTGTACATTTATGAAATCTAAGTTTATGAACAGCTTTATTACCTTTATTATGTTTTTAATTTGAATTAAAATGTTATTAGTATTAGTTGAGCTTATGGTTATGTATGGTATGAAGTTGACCAAATTGTGGTTATGTTACTTACTGGGTTATATAACTCACGCAATTATTGCCTGCAACGCTCGGCAGGAATTTGAAAGGCTACAATTTGGACATAAGGTGCGCAGTTGCTCAGATTTTGAAGGTTGCAAAAAGACGGGCTGAGGTGTGTTGTGCTCTCAGTGGATTAGGGTTTGATTTTTTTCAGTATATGTACATGACAAATGCATACATTCAGTTATTGTATTTTGCCGAGTTATTATTTAAAACGGAATCACTAGGATTCCTGTTTCTTTTATAACCTGGAATCTGTTTTGTAAAAAATTTTGTGTATGTATATATGTTTATCAAAGAGAGACTTGTTGAATGTCCTTCAATAATTTCTTCCTTAATATTGTTTTATATTATTTCTAAATCTAAAACTTGATTTCTAGATTTAAGTATCACTTACAGGAGGGAAGTTATACATGAGTGATATTTGAATTCGGGGGTCACATTTAGTGGTATCAAAGCCTAGGTTTGATAAAAAAAACTTGGGTTCTTGACATCATAAGTTTTAAAATTTGGTTTCTAAGTTGGTTTTTTAAGAGCATGCATATTAGAATGTTGCAATTGGTCATGTACATTGAGGATACTTAAAGTTTCCATAAAGGAAATCCTTATTTATTTTTCTTTGAATTAGAATATAGGAAGGACATGATGAGAGTGCACACAAAGCAGCCGGTTCTCTCGAGTTGGTTCAGGGGAATGTAAATGCCCCGATAGAATGTGAGCACGCACCAGCTGAACCTAATGCACCAGCTCAGGCACAGGCTCTAGAAGTGCAGCGACTATTAGACCTTATTGGAGCCACTATGCGAGAGTAGTTACCTCGAGCTAAGGGGGTGACTATTGACAAGAATTATGAGCAGATTCGAAAGCTTGGTGGCAAACCATTTGCTGGTACCACAGATCCCACTGTTGCTGATGATTGGATGCGGGATACCGAAAGAGTTCTGAGGAGAATGCAATGTACCTCAGTACAGAAGGTTCTCTATGCTATATCCTTATTGGAGGGTGAAGCCGTGAACTGGTGGGAGATGGTCCCAGGGACCTTAGCCAAGCCTCTCACTATGATGTGGGAGGAATTTCTAAAGGTGTTTGCTGATAAGTACACCCCACTGGTGTATAGGAGAGAGAAGGTGGAGTTCTTGAATTTGAGACAAGGTGATTTATCTGTGGTCGAGTATGAAGTCAAATTCACTCGCTTGTCCTGATACGTGCCAGGTGAGGTGACGACTGACGAGGCGAAAAGGGATAGGTTTGAGATGGGGCTGAGAACTGAGATCAGCAAACTTGTGGCGGTCAACCCCCCTACATACTCTGCTCTGCTCACATCTGTGTTGCGAGCAGAAAAAGCTATAAATGCGGAGAAGCCTCCTGAGCCTAAGAAGCCTAAACAAGCTGAAAGTTCTGGTGGTGGTAAAGAAGTTAGCATACAAAAGTCTTGAGCAACAAAATTTAGAAAGTTTGGTGGCAGTAGAGGAGCGTGCTCCAAAGGAAAATCATTTTCCAGATCCGGGGGGAGGAGCAAGTTTGAGGGCAGGAGAGACACTGACATCACCTGCTATTACTGTCATAAGAAGGGCCACATATCTAAAGACTGTTACCAGAAGAGAAATGATGAAGCTAGGGCTAGAAGTGCCCAGAGCAGTGTGGGAGAGAGTCCCAGAAGTGTTGCGGGTAGCAAGGGGAGAGGATCGTATGCGGGGAGAGCAGGATCTCAGGCCCGAGGTTCTCGTGTTCAGCAGCCTCCAGCCACTGCAGCACCACAGGCCCGGGTATACGCCATTTTCAGAGCTGAGGCAGTGGAGGACCTCAATGTTACCTCTGGTACAGTTTATGTTTTAGGCTTTCCTATTCATCTGCTATTTGATTTAGGTGCATCATGTTCTTTCATAAATTATGATCATGCCTGGGCATTTAATCTGAATGTAGAACCTTTAGATTATGTCATAGAAGTTTCAATGCCATCGGGAGACATTGCTATGGCTAAAACTATTGTGAAATCTTGCCCTGTGGTAATAGGTGATTATGAGTTTGGTATGGATTTGGTAGTAATTAAATTGGAGAATTTTGGTTTGATTTTGGGAATAGATTGGTTGTCGAGGTATAGGGCAGTTTTAGACTGTTTTACCAAAGAGGTTGCGATTGAAATTGACGGCCGAAGGTGTTGTTTGTTGGAGAGAGAATGGTGATACCCTCGTGTTTGATTTTGACGGTTCAAGCGGTAAGTCTGATGAAAGAAGGGTGCGAGGCATATTTGGCTAGTGTGGTCGATACCACCAACACCAGTACAGTGCAGGAGTGTCTGATGTTCCAGTGGTACGAGAATTTATGGACGTATTCCCAGAGGATTTACCCGGACTACCACCTAACAGGGAAGTGGACTTTGAAATTAAAAATGTCCCTGGTACAACACCGATTTCAATAGCACCTTACCCTATGGCCCCAACCGAATTAAAAGAGTTGAAGAAGCAACTTGAAGAGCTTCTTGATAAAGGGTTCATTAGACCCAGTATATCGCCATAGGGAGCCCCTATTTTGTTTGTGAAAAAGAAGAATGGGAGTATGTGTCTGTGCATAGACTATCGCCAGTTGAATCGGGTAACAGTCCAGAACAAATATCCATTGCCCAGGAATGATGATCTGTTGGATCAATTGAGGGGTGTGGCGATATTTTCTAAAATTGACCTAAGTTCAAGGTATTGGCAATTACGTGTGTGGAGGATAAGTCAATACCTAAGATAGCTTTTTGAACAAGGTATGGACATTTTGAATTCACTGTTATGCCTTTCGGATTGACTAACGAACCTGTAGCATTTATGGATCTTATGAACAACGTGTTCCAACCATATCTGGATACCTTTATTGTGGTATTCATCGATGATATTCTCGTTTATTCAAAGAGTCGAGCCGAACATAAGGAGCATCTACGGGTGACATTGAAACTGTTGAGGGAAAAGAAAATGTATGCTAAGTTCTCGAAGTGTGAGTTCTGGTTGGAGAAGGTCGCATTTTCGGGACATGTGATTTCGGGTCAGGGTGTTCAGCCGGATCTGTCTAAAGTCAAAGCAGTGGAGGAATGGAAAGTGCCTAAAAACGCGACTAAAATCCGAAGTTTTCTGGGATTGGTAGGCTACTACAGGCGCTTTATACAGGATTTTTCCATTTTAGCAAGACCATTAACAAGCTTGGTAAGGAAAAATGTCAAGTATGAGAGGAATGAAAGATGCCAGAGTAGCTTTGAGGAGATTAAGAAGCGGTTGACTGAAGCTCCAGTACTGACTCTGCCATCCTCTGACGGAGAGTTTGTGTTGTATACTGATGCTTCTGGTCAGGGATTAGGCGGAATACTGATGCAGGATGGAAAATTCATTGCCTATACTTCAAGACAGCTAAGGCCACATGAGCTAAATTATCCTACTCACGTTCTAGAACTTGCAGTAATAATTCATGCTCTGAAAACTTGGAGGCACTATCTTTACAAAGAAACCTTCAAGATTTTCACTGACCATAAAAGCTTAAAGTATATTAATACCCAGAGAGTATTGAATCTCAGGCAGAGGAGGTGGATTGAGTTGCTCAAGGATTATGACTGTTCTATCGAATATCACCCGGGAAAAGCCAATGTAGTGGCCGATGCATTGAGCCAGAAATCTCAGGCAATAAATGAGAGTGTAGCATACAGGTGGAATCACTGTTTGCCCTAAGGGAATTGAGCATAGAGCTACAGGTTATGGAGGACAGATTACTAGCAAATATATTGGTCATACTGATTATTCAGGATCAGATTAAAGAACGCCAGATGGAAGATGAAAAACTGGTGACAGCTAGAGAGAAAGTTGAAATGGGAAAAGAAACACAATACACACTGGATGATTAGGGTGTTCTGTATTATGGAGATAGACTCTGTGTACCTGACATTCCAGAATTAAGGAAGAAATTCTGTTGGAGGCACATGCCTCACGATACTTTGTTCACCCTGGCAGCACAAAAATGTATAGGAATTTGAAACCTTTGTACTGGTGGACAGGTATTAAAAGGGAGATTGCAGAATATGTGGCTAAATGTTTGAGTTGCCATCAAATAAAAGCTGAACATCAAGCGCTAGAGGGAAAGGTGCAGTCTTTGGCAATTCCAGAATGGAAATGGGAAAGAATCACAATGGATTTCGTGATGGGATTGCCCCGAACTTTCAGAAAGAATAATGCAGTATAGGTCATTGTAGACCGATTAATAAAGTCTGTTCACCCTGGCAGCACAAAAATGTATAGAAATTTGAAACCTTTGTACTGGTGGACAGGTATTAAAAGGGAGATTGCAGAATATGTGGCTAAATGTTTGAGTTGCCATCAAATAAAAGCTGAACATCAAGCGCTAGCTGGAAAGTTGCAGTCTTTGGCAATTCCAGAATGGAAATGGGAAAGAATCACAATGGATTTCGTGATGGGATTGCCCCGAACTTTCAGAAAGAATAATGCAGTATAGATCATTGTAGACCGATTAATAAAGTATGTGCATTTTCTAGCTGTGAGGCAAGATGAATCTCTTGATAGACTGGTAGAAAAGTATGTTGCTGAAGTTGTTCGATTGCATGGGGTACCAGTATCCATTGTATCAGATAGAGATCCCCGTTTCACATCAAGATTTTGGGGTAGTTTACAGGCAGCAATGGGTACCAGGCTGAATTTCAGCACTGCTTTTCATCAACAGACTGATGGTTAATCTGAGCAAACTCTATGGACTCTAGAGGATATGATGAGAGCCTTATTTTATAGTTCAGAGGAAACTGGGACGAACACTTGCCACTTATAGAGTTTGCGTATGACAACAGTTACCATTCTTGCATCGAAATGGCTCTTTATGAAGCTATGTATGGCAGGAAGTGTAGAAGCCCAGTGTTTTGGGATGTCGAGGGTCTTAGGCAAATCGAGGGAGCAGAACTGATGCAACAGACAGTTGACATGGTGCAGTTAATCAAGAAATGTATGAAAGCTACCTAGGATCGGCAGAAAAGCTATATCGACCGGTATAGGTGGGAGATTACCTATGAGGTTGGTGAGAAGCTATTCCTAAAGGTTTCGCCTTGGAGAGGAGTCCTGAGGTTTGGGAAGAATGGAAAATTGAGTCCGAGGTTCATTGGACTGTATGAGATTGTGCAGAGAGTGGGACCTCTGGCTTACCAACTACAGTTACTTGATGAGTTGTCGAGGTTACATGATGTTTTCCATGTAAGTATGTTGCGGAGGTACATATCTGATCCCAGTCACTTAATTGAGAAGCCGGAAATGGAGATTTCGGAAGATTTGACCTATACTGAGGAACCAGTGGAAATTCTCGACCGGATGGTTCGTAAGCTCAGAACTAAAGATATACCAATGGTAAAGGTCAAATGGAGTTTTCATTCTCTGAAGGAAGCTGCCTGGGAGGTGGAAGAGGAGATGCGGAGGCGCTATCCTCATTTGTTTCCAAACTAAGGTATGACTTAATTTCGGGGACGAAATTCTTTTAAGGGGAGAGCTGTAACGCCCTCCTTTTTTTGTTATTTTAAAATTTAATTGAATATTTAATAAAATTATCTGAGGAAAATTTTCGCCAAAAGTGTTAATTAATAAATGGTGGAGAGTGTAGAATATTATGTGAAGTTAAAATCGGGTAAGGTTAAACTAATCGGAAGAGAGAAAAATAAAAAAGAAGGCAACGTGTAGAGACGATGGTAAAAACGTCATTTCCGAGTCTTATATGTATAAGGATGTGCCTATCTCTCTCTTCTCACATAATTCATACACATTTTTCCTCTTAAAACCCGAACCAAATCCCAAAAACCCTAACCGAACCTAGAACTCGTTGAGTCTTGGTGTTTGGAGGTTGTTGGATCGGATTGAGATCTTGAACTGGTGAGTTTTCTTCTACTTGATTTCATTCAATCACGTTTTTGCTATGGGTTCATCTCTCGGACTTGATTTTTCATTCGAATTAGCTCCAAATTGAATAAAATTGGGTTTGTTGGAAAGGTATGGATGTGTAGTAACCATTGGTATCAAATTCTAGGGTTAGTTTATTGTTTAGGGGCTTAAAAATGGTGTTTTAGGATGGAAGATCTGGAGTGAGGAGATTTGAATTTGTAACCTTAAGTTTGGTTTGAAGTTTTGACATTAAGGTTAATTTCTTCGGGCTTAGTTGAGGTTGTTTATTTGGCCAATTTGATTGGGTGTTTAATGTGGTATAATTAATTTGTAATTAAGGAAAATGGTGTAGGAATTTGTGAAGGAACGGGAAGAAATCAGGATTAAATTATGTATTGGATGGTGAGAATCGTAGAATAATCCCTGATTAAGTGTATGTAATGAGTTGGAGTTAGTTGGTACTAATGGAAGAAGGGAATTAAATGAGGTCAAGTGAAGGGTAGTTGGAGTTAATTAATGAGAGAAGAGGAATGATAGAGAAATGTACTTATTTACGTATATGTGAAGTTAATATAATCTTATAATTGTGTTTATGTATGTAAATGATGTTGTTGTGATGATTGTTGTGATTGTGGATATAGTTATGAAAGATATGTAATTGTGTTTGCAAATGAGATTGAAGATGAAATTGATGATTTATTATGTGTATATGAGTATGTATTAACTGTGCTTGATGGACTATTGATTGATTTGAAATCTATTGATTATTAGATTCAATTTTTGATTGTCAAGCGTAGTATGAATTCTTGAGGATGCATGATTTGGTTGCATAAGGGTGCACATTATATTAATGCATTTGAAACTCCTAAGGAGTAAATAAGTTGTCTAAGGCTCTTGGTGAGCATAAATATGTGCACTCTTTGTGAGTAAAGAAAAAGAAGGAGTGGTTATGGTTCTGTGTGAACAAACTATTATAAATCAGGTAGTATATAAACCATGCTACTTCGTACACATGTGGAAATTCGAAGCACTTAAAGGTGTAAGAGTGTGCAGATTGATAAGCATTTTGTATGCAAATCATGGGCACTTTGTGTGCAGATTGATAGCACCTTGTGTGCGAATCATAGGCACTTTGTGTGCAAAATTTAGGCACTTTGTGTGCAATATTATAAATGCATCCATTATTTGATAACCTATACTCTTGGCCGACGAGGCGCGTTTGCAAATGTCTTATAAATGGTTAATTGTAAGTCTATAGGAGAAATCAGAGTTAAAGTATGAATTTTCATACTAGTCAACGCATTAGTGAACATGCATTCACAATAAATTACATTTGTATGGTTATGGGACACTTGTGTGAATGCATTATTGAAATAATGCTAATTGGAAGCTTGACTTGTGATGAGAAATTTTGGTTTAATATGTCATGTGCTTTGGTGTGATATATGTTGATTTGTTCGATAAATGGTGTTTAAATGGTTAAAAGGTTGATTGAATGATCATGTGAATGAATGATGAAATGTAGAAATGTTTGGTTTCTGAATTGTGAGTTTTTGATAAAGTGTTGTGTGATTTGTATGGAGGTTGTCGGATAAGCAGGTCATTACGTTGCCTGGCCCCTAAGTACGCGGAGTGAGTCCGAGTCCGCGTAGTCACTACTCAGTCCGCATTCTGACCTGTGTGCAGGACTGAATATCCAGCCAAAGTACGCAGAGTGATACTTAGTCTGCGTAGTTTTAAACTGCCTCGCGTACTTTGAATTGACTCCGCGTTCTGACGTGTGTGTCAGAATGAAATGTTAAACCAAAGTACGCGGGTTCAGATTGAGACCGAGTATTGTTGAACCAAATCGCGTACTTTGTGTTAACACTGCGTTCTGACCTGTGTACGGTGTGTTTCAAGTCTTCATCACTACGCAGTGTGGGTGCGAGTCCGCGTAGTTATAGGACCACCCCGTGTAGTGATGACGACCCCGCGTTTGTACCTGAAACCAGCTTAAAATGTGATAAATGTTACTCTTTGGTATGATATTATGTTTACATTTATGAAATCTAAGTTTATGAACAGCTTTATTACCTTTATTATGTTTTTAATTTGAATTAAAATGTTATTGGTATTATTTGAGCTTATGGTTATGTATGGTATGAAGTTGACCAAATTGTGGTTATGTTACTTACTGGGTTATATAACTCACACAATTATTGCCTGCAATGGTCAGCAGGAATTTGAAAGGCTACATTTTGGACATAAGGTGTGCAATTGCTCACATTTTAAATGTTGCAAAAAGACGGGCTGAGGTGTGCTGTGCTCTCAGTGGATTAGGCTTTGATGTTTTTTTCAGTATATGTACATGACAAATGCATACATTCAGTTATTGTATTTTGCTGGGTTATTATTAAAACGGAATCACTAGGATTCCTGTTTCTTTTATAACCTGGGGACTGTTTTGTGAAAACTTTTGTGTATATATATATGTTTATGAAAGAGAGACTTGTTGAATGTCCTTCAATAATTTCTTCCTTAATATTGTTTTATATTATTTCTAAATCGAAAACTTGATTTCCAGGTTTAAGTATCACTTGCAGGAGGGAAGTTATACGTGAGTGATATTTGAATTCGGGGTTCACAGAGAGAGGGTTAAAGAGATATATATAAAGTTTATTTTGGACGGTTTTGCCCTCAGGCACTATTGGTTTACCTCCCCTTCGTTTCTCTTTTTTTTTTGGTGATTTAAACACCCTAAAATTTTTAATTATGCACAAATTTCCATTTCTTCAGTCCAACTACTATTTAATTAAATCGCAAAAAAAAATTTCTGTATTATTTATTTATTTATTCGTATTTTAATTTAAATACAAATTAATTGAAAAAATTGAAGGCGTTACATAAACCAACTATCAATCATATTTACCTTATTAATTCTTGCAAGAAATCAACTATTCTCCTTCAAAATCACTTCTCTACAACTTATTAGCTGTGCTCTGGTGTTTTTCTCTACAAAAGTTTTGGTTTAGAAGGTAAAGTGAATTATTGCCTCTTCATCAATCGAAACTTATATTTTTTCAGCATAACAGGGATCGACGCGTGGTGGCATGTGAACTACGCGTGGTCGTGCCGACTACACATAGTTTGCTGTCCACTGCATGTACTTCCCAATTTCAGCATTTCTTCATATATTTCGTGTCAACCTTATATCGACCTTTGATCAAACTTCATATATTGATGTTTAAATATTTTTATCATAATTTACAACTAAAAATTCTCGGAATGTTACAATTCTCCCCCTCTTAGAAAATTTCGTCCCCAAAATTTCAAATCAAGGAACTTAGAAGCAAACCTAAATCGTAATATTCAATATCGAAGTTTATAATTGAAGCAAACCTCGATTATATGTTGTACAATCAGGAAACAGAATGAATACTATCGTCGCATATCTGACTCCACCTCCCAAGTCGCTTCTTTTGGTGAATGAAAACTCCACTTCACCAAAACCATCGGAATCTCGCAATTCCTCAATTGTCTCACATGCCTCTCTAATATCTCAACAGGATCCTCCTTGTAAGTCAGCTCATCAGAAATCTCCAACTCTGGAGCACTCAACACGTGACTAGGATCAGATCGGTACCGTCTTAATATAGAAACAAGGAATACATCGTGACTAGGATCATATCTGAGTAATTCATTCTGTGAAAATTTTGGGCTTGGCCCAAGCCCAGCACTGGGTTAACTCAAGGAGTCCAAAGGCCCAATTTCTCTAAAAGGCTTGGCTGAAAAACTTAAAATCGGATTTGCCATGTTTAAGGGTTGCATTGCATTTTTGTTTGAGCATGTGGGCCTTGGGCCAGTTGAGTGTTAGAATGACGTGTGTATGGATGAATGACTATGCACGGTGCATTCATAGGCCTTATTTTGGGTTTGTAAAGGCACAAGCCCATTTTATTTATTGGGTTTGTAAATGCATAAGCCTATTTTGTTAGACTAGCCTAGAATAGACTTAGTATAGAAAAGGAGGCCCAGCCCAATCCAGATGGAGGTGATCCAGATGTGGAGGAAGCCCAATAGAGGAGGGAGCCTAGATGTGGAGGCCCAACAAGGATGGAGGCAAGCCAATTGAAGATGGACTTGAAGCCCAAGACTATACTTTGTAATAGGGTAGGCCTAGTTGTAGGTTATTGGCCCATGTTTGCATGTTTATTTTTTCTATGCTTAGACTTACATGCTAGGGAACGATGATGAATGAAACCTATGAATGTCAAATTCGTGTTTGCCATGCTAAGCTGCCGAATCAAACAATTAATCCTGAAAATAGTAAGTGAAGCAAATTGCCTTCCTAGATTAACAACTCGTCAAGGCATCGAACATCGAAGCGTGGGCTATGCCAAAGCTAG
>CANYCX010412387.1:0-14543 GCA_948193385.1 Breynia disticha f. nivosa | reverse complement strand
ACACGCGTTCTAAGGTTCACAAGCTCAAGTTCACAAAATGTGTTTAAGGACACTTCATCACAAGAATCAGAAGTTCACATGCATAATATAGCATATGAATTAACGGAAATACATCCTGAAAAACTGAAGTTCACATAAGTTCACATGTATAATATAATATATGGTCTGACTATTTTCGTAATATACAAACATTAAAATAGCAAAAATATAAAATAAATTTAAACTATTAACATATTCATAATTAACCAACTTAGGATGTTAGATCTCAAAAAGCATACTTAAAAAGGTACATCCTGAGTAATTACCTCAATTTCTTTTATAAGACCTTAACGAAATAACCAAATTTCTGTAGGCCCATAAATGAGGACCCAATATCCAAACCTACAAAACGACACCGTTTCTTATTAAAAACTACACTATAAAAGCACGAAGCAATACTAATTAGGGCTTCAATCGCCAAGACTTGTCCTTCCGCTTCTGCAGCCAGCAGTCGAAGCCGTCAAAATGGTACTTCTTTCATAAACCTTCTCATCGTAACTGTATACTTCGTAATCAGAAAACGCTAATATTGAGTAGTTTAGAACACATTAATCTGATTAAAAGTAATATTCTGATGTATTATAGCCGTCACACAAGACATTCAGGATCAAGAAGAAACTGGCTAAAAAGATGAGGCAAAACAGGCCTATTCCTCACTGGATTCGCATGAGAACAGACAACACTATCAGGTATTGTTCTAATTTCTTTGTAGTATTTTTATTTAAACAGTTAATCTGAGGATTTAAATTGAAATTATTTTTTTATTTTTTGTAGGTATAATGCTAAGCGTAGGCATTGGCGCCGTACCAAGCTAGGGTTTTAAGCTGCAAGAGCTCTGTTATGGTTTTTACCTTTTTTTTTTTTGCTCATTTTAGTGCTCATTGATCTAAGACTTTGAATTGTGAGTTAAGTTTTGTATTTATGTTGAACAAATTGTTTTGTTTAGATGATATTCTATGTGTTTGAAGTTTTGGCTTCTATTTGTTTTTGTTTCTGGCCTAGATTTTTGTTAATACCTGTGCATTTTCATTTGAGTTTAAGAGGAATGTGAGTTTTGCTCCGATTTCTGTTGCGGGCTAGTGTTATTAGTATTTGAGTAGGCTCAATACGCTTGTTCAAGCTTAAAATGTGTGAAGTTTACCATGATTCTTGGTTAGCTGTGTTTTAGTCTTAGAATGCGGTAGGCTTGCATCATGGCATGCTAGAATTTTAGATAGAATTTTTAGAAGTTTCAAACTTGAATGATGAGGCAAAACAGGCCTATTCCTCACTTAGAAGTTTTAAACTTGTAAATGCATGATATTTAACAAAAAAAATTATGACATTTTGATGAATTAATAATAGTATTTAAAACATTAACAGTTGTAAATTTAAACTAGATTTTATAAAAACTACGTTGAAATATTTTAAACATTTTAAATCATAATACCATCGGTTTGGTGTTAAAAAAGTTAAATTTTTTTGCTGGAACGAATATTGTTGAAAATTTCAGACGTAAATTTGTTAGTAATTTTTGGCAAAATTCGTTTAATTTTTCTGTATTTATGGTGCAATGCAAATTCTGTTATAAAATCCTTTAGTAGCAATTTTGATTGTAGATTGTTGACTGCATATCTTTATGCTTGCAAAAGCGACTCTCTGGAACTTGGAATTTGAACTGAATGCCCATAATCATTCTTCTATTTTTTTCATGATCGAATTTCTGCCGTCAAATTTCCAAGCCAAGCATGGTGTAGCTGTCCCCTTTAACCAAGTCCCACAGATAACCAGTATTTGCTTATACAGTTTTCACCAACAAAATCATTCACATAACCAAAAAGGGTCTGGAGGCATTGCCCTCAAGCTTCCCTTTGCTCCTACAAAACCAATCTGTTATTCCTTGATAAAAGACTGATACCTTTGCCAGAAGATCTCTTAAGAGCTTTTGAATCTTCTTGTGCTGAGAGGAGACATCTGCTGAAAAGTTTCTTGATTTTTATTCACATGTGCCTATATTCAAACTGCGAGTTTCCTGGAAAAGGCAAAAGCAAGGTATACATCTCACAATGTTGAATGGCTGTGTTCTGGAAAGCTTTCTAAGCAATCCGCAAAAAGTTTGGTAATCAAGTATTTTAGGAAGAGACATTCGGAAATACGCAGCTGTCGACTTATATGAATGTGAATTCTGACAACATTTCTAGTTTGAAAATCTTAAGATCCCAGATCCGGCAAGCAAAGTCAAACAATGTGTTCTTTCATTGTGCCTGAATTCACAGTACAATCTTTGGTGGATGCCATGAAATAAGTATAAAGTTGAATTTACCTCATATTATCAGGCAACTGCAGATGGACAATAACACATCCACCAAGGGAGCCTTCCTGAAAGCTCAGGTAGCACTCTGCTTTGACACCTACACATTATCCCTGCATCGTATTCCCCTGCATATACTGCAATCAAATCAGCAAGTCTGACAAAACCAATGTTTTCAACCTTCTTGATTCAATACTGGCCTTTAACAAGTAGGCATTTAGGAACAATAAAGGATACTGTTAACAAGATGGGAAGTTAGGTAATGGAGAAATTTACGGAGGACAAATCGACTCAATCTAAGGTGAATATTGAAAGAATGTTCCACATCATTCCATTAAGTAGAGACAATCCTAACAAGGCACATAAGCTTTTGGTTTAGAAATCTGGCTCCTTCATAGATTAGATGCAATGCTGCCTACAACAATAGTAAAGAAAAGATCCAGAAAATATGTAAGCAGAAAATTTTGTTCTAAACACCAAATAAACCATAAAATACCCAAATGTAGAAACTTCAAATTGCCAAAGATTCAACCGTACTAAGTCGCAAAACAGTTAAATATTTTCCTTCATCGTTCCAACACCATTATAGAAGAAAGCTCAACTGCTGGCACCACCTTAGATTCATTCAATGTAATAATATGCACTGAACCGACAAATGTTCTTCATGCAAATACAATTAAAACTGACTGAAACGTAGTTTGGTAAGAAAACATGGGGAATTAAGTACTTATCTAAAATACAAGAATAATTGCATGCTTAAAGCGAAACTCGAACTCTGAACAATAATACCTCTTGTAAAGTCAGCAGCAACCAGATTTGCAGCTCGAGCTATATGTGTCACACAGTTTGTTATCACAACTTTTTCCTTCTGATTCTATCAGTGGATTCCCCTCAAAATGATTATAGCTCAGGATAATTCAACAAGCCTTGAAACTAATGGGGGAAAGCATGCACAAAACTAGATAGTAACATAACAATAATTCAACACAAAAATTTAAGTAACAGGAACTCAAAGAAGTAAATAAGCCGGATTGATGTATAGTTGAACAAAACCTTTCAATATCCAATAAGAAATTCTCAACGAAATTCTTGTACAATTGAATCCTACAGGTGGGTTATGTTTGGCACCCACGTTGAAACCAAGCTTACCTAAAAGCTTCCTACCCACAAACACAATCTTCTTAAACAAGCCAATGCATTCAGCTATTTGCATTTTTTTTTTCTAAATACTAAATGTTCTTCAATACAATTAGTATGAGCAAATTACAAAGATGTCCTCTCCTAACATTTGACAACTTATCATCACAAATCCTATATATATTCTTATAATTCACGTAATATATGCATGTAGCTACTTGAGATTTTACCTTTCTTCTTTATTCATGCAGATAATTGTTGCAATAAATGAACAACCTCACTCATTGACGGCCTATCACCATTTATCTCTTTCGTACAAAAGATAGCAATCTTGAAATACTCTTTCACTTTATCTTCACTTATACCCTCTTTACTCATTTTAGCATCCAACAAGTCCATGTGACGACTCTGCTCCTCCATCAATCTTACCCAATTCGTCAATCCCATCTCTTTTTTCTCAAATGTCACTGGCAAATTCGGCCTTTCGCCGGTCATAATCTCCAACATTAAAACACCAAAACTGTACACATCACCCTTAACATTAGCAATCGTGAGCCCCTCCCTATACTCTGGCGGCATATACCCCATGGTTCCGGCAACCTGCGTGGACACATGAGAATGGGAGCGGTCAATTCGACGGGCGAGGCCAAAGTCCGCAATATGCGCCTGAAACTCCAAGTCCAACAACACATTGCTTGCCTTAATATCCCTATGTACAATTGGAGTCTCAAGTCCATGCAAATAAGCAAGGCCATTAGCAATACCTCTAACCACCTTTACTCTCTCTTCCCAACACAAAGGAGACTTAGCAGACTCACTACTCGAAAACGTATCGTGCAACCATTGATCCAAGCTTCCTCTTTGAATAAACTCATAAATCAACACCCTCTCTAAACCAGAAGCGCAGTAACCAAGAATCCGAACAATATTCGGATGCCGAAGCTTACCAAGAGTTTCCATCTCCGCCCGAAACTCGCGGAACCCCTGAAACGCATCAGGGTCAAGCTTCTTGATCGCAACAGTGACGCCGTTAGATAATTTAGCTTTATAAACAAGCCCAAAGCTCCCATCTCCGATTATTAAATCGGCGGCGAAGTTCTTCGTAGCTGCCTTGAGCTCCTCCATGGATACCCGGTTAAGTGCGGGGTCAAAAGAAGCGCTCTCGTCGGCAGCAATCGACGACAGTGGTCGGGTACGGGTAGGGGCATTAGGCGCACGACACGTCTGGTGTCGTGAGCGTTTTGAGGAGAGGTAACAGAAGAAGAAGATGAAAATCAGGAGGAGGAAACTTGCTGCAGCAGCGATGAGGGATTGGAGAGCGGGGCCCATTGGAGAAGAGAGAGGGAAAGTGTTTTAGAGCATTGAAGGAAGTGTTTTTGAAGAGTCGTTGGTTTGATTTGGAGTCAACGGAGAAATGTTTTGTGTAGTTCGGCCGTTTGTGTGTAAGCCGTGTTTGACTAGTCATAATTTAACCGTATCTCGCGGGACGATCCAGTGTGCTGCTGTTTATAGTATGCTTTCTGAATTTGGGACAAGTAACAAGTTCATTGAATTTTGGATAATTGCCAATGGATGATCCATCATTAAAAATATAAAACTCATAATTATGGCTCTTTTTGCTATTGTGCTCCAAACAAATGCGGGGACAAAACACAATTTTATAAAAGGTAATTTTAAAACAAAGTTTTATAATCACAATTATATGGCCAAAATATCCCTTTTATTTGACATATTGAATTGTATATATATTAAAAATCGAAACTCTGAAGACTAATAAGTAAAAAAAATCAAGAAAAACGAACAATTTTTCTTGTTTTTATGTGAAATGTTTAAAACTGAAATGTTTATATAGAAATCATGATTTAAAAATTATTGGTTTGTTTGGAATTTAAAAAAAAATATCAGGGATATTTTTGTAATTCAAATATAGAAAGTCTGGTAGCCAAACTCTGTTTTAAATTTTTTTTAGTTACAAAATTTTAGAACAAAGATTGGGCTAACTCATGAATAAAAACAATCAGAACTAGCAATTAGAATCTATGTCTCCCTAGCACTACTAACGTAGAGATCGAACCCGCATCGTCATTATGACGTTTGACACCTTTAATTGCTGATAACAAACAGAAGAGTCTAATTAACCAACTTATTCCTCCAACTTGTTAATTCGGATGGTATTACCTGTTCATTGCAGGAAAGAGTAGCTTTAGCTGTCAAATTTCCGAGCCAAGCATGATACAGCAATCCGCGAGAACCAAGTCCTCCGAATAACCAGTATTTACTTGTACAATCTTCACCAACAAAATCATTCACACAACCCAAAAGCGGAAGAGATCCATGTGGCGTCAACGGAGGCATTGCCCTCAAACCTGCCTTTGCTCCTACACAAGTCCAATCTGTTATTCCTGGATAAAAGACCGATGCCTTTGCATAAAGTTCTTGAAGAGCTTTTGAAGCTTCTTCTGCTGAGACATCTGCAGAAAAGTTTCTTGATTTCCATTCCCATGTTGAGCCCATATATAAACTGCGAGTTCCCTGGAAAGCGAGCCATGCATCTGACAATATTGAAGGGCTGTGTTCTGGAAAGCTTTCTCTGCAATCCGAAAGATGTTTGTTGATCAAATATTGTGGGAAGAGAAACATTAGAAAATATGCAGCCGACAAATTTTCTGAGAGAATTTTGATAATATTTGTGATTTAAAACTATTAAGATCCCGTATCTGGCAAACAAGATCAAAGAATTTGTGCATGTATTGTGCCTGAACTCTCAATATGCTTTTTGGTGGATACTGGATTGCATGAAATAGGTGCAAAGTTGAATTTACCTCATATTATCAGGCAATTGCAGACGGGCAATAACACCTCTGCATGTCCTCAAAGGGAGCTTCCCTGAAAGCTCAGGTAGTGTGTCTGCTTTGGCTCCTAGACATATTATCACTGCATCGTATTGCCCTACATATAATGCAAATCAAACAGCAAGTCTGACAAAACCAATGATTGCAAGCTTGTTGGTTCAATATTTGTCTTGGATAAAGGCGGAAACAACTTAATTTCTCATGACTATCACACACCTAAGCAATATAGCAGTCCTTGGGTTAGAATAATAGTAAGTAGCTCAATAAGTTCTCAATTCTTTTCCTGCTAAGTAAGATTTTATAAAGTAAGGTAAGGTTTTATGTCAATTAAAATGATGTGTTGTTTGGAATGAACATAAAGTAAAGTAAAGGTTTGTAAAGTAACAGAGAGTAAAACTACACTTATTTCCTCAACCCACCGACTTGGAGGATTGGAATTGAGGGGTTTTGGAGGTTTTTAAAAACTTCCAAAACACTTACCTCCGGTTGAAAACCTCCTTTCCCAAACAAAGTTTTCTCAACACTTACTTTACAAAACCTCCACTTACCTTCAAAAACCTCCAAGCAAACACACTGTAAAACTGATCATAAAAGCTACAACATGTTTTACTTGAGGAAACATTTATCATATGTTGTAGAAAATTAGCAAACCACACTGGAAAACTAATGAGAGTACCCCAAACGAACAGGGTACTGTGATTACCTTCCAAGTCGAGAAGTTTTTCTACAGATTTCTTATGGAAAAATAACTCCTTTTCTCCATGACTTGAAGTAGACAACTCTTTCGCTATATTTTGACAAGCTAAGAAGAGTGCCTGAACAATACATGGAGAAACACAGTTGGAAAAAAAAAGTTAAGATAAAGAAACGAAGATGAGGAAAGAGGAGAGTAAGACATTCATAAATTGGAGTAACATAAACTGAGACCTGAAGGTATCGCATAGGATGGATATTTACAGCTTGTGGCATATAGAAAGCCAAGTTCAAAGGAACACATATGTTGGGTAGAAGCTTCTGGGATGATTCCTTATCAAGGCTCTCAATTCTGCAATCTGAATTGCAATTCTGAGCATTCTAATTGCGAAAGAAATAAAATCCATAAGGTACTCCTATCTAAAATAAACCTCATTTGGGTTCAATTGAAATAAATTTCTACTAGCATGACCTCATTCATCAAATCCAAATTCTTTACACTTGTTGCTGGCCGCAAAATGCCCCTGAAATTCAAACACAAACCATCATCAGCAAGAAAAAGAAAATTCACAAAAACTAGAACACAACTCACAAACCTTCTGCGAACTATAAAATTATTATCACCAGAATCCGTAACATAATCCCCAAGTTCAGATGTCGTAAGATTAGCAGCAGCCTCCGCAACACATAACAGCTCTAAGCACTCTTTCCAGCACTCAGCACCACGCCAAAGAAGCTTAACTGCCACAAAAAATCCCATTTTTACACAAAAAAAAACATACGCGTCTTCAATCAAGTGAAGCCCCCTAAATAATCTACATCTATTCAAAGAGAAAAAAAGAACTTGTCTTGAAAGAATACAATACACTTAAACATTCCTTAAACTAAATTAACAAGTTAAAAAAAAAAACAAAAAAGAACATCAAGCATAAAGAAAAACGAAAAAGGAAAAGAAATTCATACATTTGGAGGAAGAGAGAAACCTTTAGGAGAGTAAGGATGAAGCAATCCTCCGGAAACACCGGAAGCGCCACCTCCAATTCCGACCTCATCGTATATGTCTATACGCATATTCATTTGCCTGGGACTTCGCTGTATTCGCACAATCAAAATATTTTCAGTTAGTTAAGAAAAATGAAATTCAAAACTCAAAAGTAGAGGAAGAGCTGACCTTGAGCAAATGCCAAGCCACGGAGAGACCAGCGAAGCCAGCACCGAGAACCGCATATCTGAGATATAAGTTTAACTTAATCACATCAATGCTATCCATGTATATATTTATTTGTGTTCATGTATACATTAGTTTGTAGCAACACATAGTACATTGAGAGAGTTCTTAACAGAGAAAAGACCTGAGAGGGCGAGAATGGAGGGAAGATGAAGAGATTGAAGCAAGGCAGTGGACATGGCGCGAATAAGATACAGAACCGGAAACAACCATCTCTGATTGTCTACACTGATGTTTCCACGGACAACTTCACGCTTTTCAGTTTGTGAGAATTGTCCTTCATTTTTATGTTACAACAATTCAATAAGACGACGTGCCGTCAATTATTGGACGAATGTCGGTTTATCATTGACGGCCTGTCGTTTTACTTTACCTCGCCAAATTGCTTTGATAATCTGCTACGCATCATTTTATAACCTATGCTCTGGAGTTATCCTCTATTGTATAATTAATTAATGAATATTGGAGGTGCATTTTATTTATTTTCATTTGGGAAATCAAAGTACGGAAAACATAAGGAAACCCTGGGAATCTTTCTTTTCAATTCTTGTTTCACATAGCTTAGTGTTACAATTAAGTTATCAGAAAACCAAAGATTAGTGTTGCTGCTTCCTATCTCATTCAGAAGACATAAAGCTGGCCCCATATGGAGTTTACTGAAGGATTTTGCAACAAACTACAATTTTCGTACAATCACTCTCCGTTCCTGCTTGTATTCGATTTCGTCTCTCTGGTGCATCACTACCAGGGCTCTCCTCACCTGCAATTTTAACAACATTAGAAATTAATTAACGCTTATAACTACAGTCTTTACTCGAAAACACGAAACATCATATGATGAAAACTAAATTTCATTTTCATGAGTGCAAAATAAATCAAATCAACAAAGAAGATTCTATAACAAAAATCTAAAGCAGTCATTGCTTATCTCGGACGTCAAGTAATGCAAGAAATTGTTTTGTAAATGAGAAAACTTAGCGTGTGACATCTAGTACAGGATAGAAGTAAAAATCGAACTGTTTACTTACGATGGATTCATTCATTCCCATTCGAGAAAGTTCATCAATCAACCTTCTTTCTGATATGCGCATGCCTATTCCTATTCTTCTCTTTATCTGTGTCTCCGCTTGCTGTGAATAGAACAAATCAATCAGCACAAATTTGATAAAATACAAGAAGGAAAAAAATATTCTGAATAATTCAAACCTTGATCTCCGGAGTGACGGTTATTTGTTGATTTATCCCAGACTGCGCTGCATCCACTGTTGAGACTTTGAAAAGATTTACTGCTTCAATCACGTCTGACTCGGTTGCAACATGGGATCTAAAATGATAATATTCATGAAAGGTTAGTAAGTAAATAATCACCTAGAAAAACATATTCAATAAACGGAAGGGAAATGATAGGCTAAAGAGAGATATTATTTGATATAACTGCAAAACAAGTACTTACAATTTCATTTTCGCAAGTGACTCACTCAACCTTACGATGGCTTCCAACTGCCTTACAGTAATCGGGACTGCAGAAGCCTCCCCAGTTTCGTTTGCTTGTTTCCTCATGTCCTAGATAAATCCACATATTGATCGCTAAATTAGTTGGCAATAATAAGATGACCAACTACCCACAAGAATTTGGTGATATGTTCACTGTAAATTGTACTATCATTAGGTCAAGTTCTTAGGATTAACCCACAAAGCTTGGCATGAAAGCATTATCTGAAGAAGGATCATTGATTTGACTAGCATCCGCTATAAGGTAGCTAACAATAATTACCTGTCTGAACTTCACATACTCGTTTTGCAATCTATTGGAAGCAGATTCAGACAGTCGAGGATGGCATTGTGTCTTACAATATTGAAGGTACCTGTGGAAAATGTAACCAATTGCAATTTCTTTATCTTTGATTAGAACCATTGTGCAGAAAAAACTTGACAGAATTTGCTTCAATGTGAGTTCACCTCTTCAGCCAGTTCTCTTCTTTAGCAGCTCTAGTATCGCCTGAGGTCTTGTCAGCAGATGCATGAACCTTTATAATATGGCTTGCTATGATCTAAACAAACAGAAAAATGTAACAGGGTTTAAATGAACTACATTGGAGAGGAAGCTGAAGAATATAAACAATTTTTTATTAAGCAGTATATGTGAATAGAATCGGAAAATACCTTATCTCGACTATAGTCCCTTTTGTCTTTCACAATAAAGATCAAGTCGAATCTAGAAAGAATTGTCGTCTGCAAATCAATATTTTCTTGTGCAGTCTGAAAGATGGGCAGTTTTGTTAGTGCTATAACGCAAAAAGCTAGAAGAAGAGTGGTTGAATATATAAAGCTACTGACTTTAAGATCATCATAACGTCCTGATGGAGGGTTTGCAGCCGCAAGAACTGATGTCCTAGAGTTGAGAACAGTCGTTATTCCTGCTTTTGCAATTGATATTGTTTGCTGCTCCATTGCTTCATGAATAGCAACCCTGGGCAATAAAAATTCAAACTGTTAAAACTTTAAAATCAAGACATGGCATTCATTAATATGGACCTTTTCATATCTAGATACAATACCTATCCTCCGGCCTCATTTTGTCGAACTCATCGATGCAGACAACACCTCCATCTGCCAAAACCATAGCGCCTCCTTCAAGATAAAATTCACGCTGCAGTCCACATTTGTAATTAGTAGTCAGAAGACTTTAACCAGGCAATGCTAGAAGTTAATAGCTAATGAACCAGCTTATTTCAGAAATGCAACGGAAAAGAAAATCTCAAGATTAACATACCGAGCTGTTATCTCGTATCACAGATGCAGTAAGACCAGCAGCCGATGAACCTTTCCCAGAGGTATACACAGCCACTGGAGCGGTCTTCTCAACAAACTTGAGAAACTGCACGTATAAGATAATATAAATCAGCTTCGATTCCAGCAAGACCATGGACTAAATTGAAGCACAAACAGCATAAATTAAGAAGAAAAAAAAAACCAAGCATAGACCAGACCTGTGATTTAGCAGTTGACGGGTCACCAAGAAGCAACACGTTAATATCTCCTCTCAACTTCACACCATCAGGTAAGTTCTGTTTGTAATGAGCAATGAGTTTCGTTTTCTACGATATGCACAAACAGCTACATGAAGAGAAGACCGGAACCCAGATATACCTTTCTTGATCCTCCAAATAGAAGGCAAGCAACAGCCTTCTTCACATTTTCTTCTCCAAATATGGATGGAGCAATCTTGGAGCATATGGCTTCATACGCATCTGTTCTTGAAGCAAACTTTTTGAATTCTTCAATCTGCACACAGAGAAAATGGTGAATGGGTGCGAAAAGACAAAGAACTAGAACTTGACGGCCATTAGTTAGACATAGGTATTTCAATCCCAGAACCAGAACAATAATATTTTGGCAATACACTAAAGATTTTCACCTCTTCTAGTGTGAAAGCTGAATGTCCTCTAGAATTGGCTTCATTTACTTCTTCAATTCCCACAACCCTAACGTATGGCTGTCTAACAGCTACTGCTCCCTTATGACTGTATAAAAGAGATCATTATTAGGAATACAAACTGATAAAGAGTGCACATATATCTAGATATCTTAAGTCCAAGGTATCCTTACGACAAGGATGAATTGGCGCTTTGAAAGATACTATAAATCCCAATGATAGTCAATCTTGTTCCAGGCACAATTCTTTGAACAAGATGCCTATCCACGGAAAGAAGCATATTTCTAGGGAGCTCTCCAGTAGGGACATCCTACAAACCACTCAAAAGATCACTCATGTTTAACACAAATATCAAATTATTTTTCAAACAATTAACCAAATTAAGAATAACCAAAAGAAATACCTCAGGATTCTCCTGCAATTTGAGGGTCTGTTGATCAACATACTTGCTTTTGTCAGGTACCACCATCCAAGGATCAATAGGACAGGCTTCTTCTCCGGGCTACACAAAAACCATCACAAAATTGGTTTACAAAACCAACAATGATGAACCGTCCAATCAAAATGACTTAATTCGATAAAAACCTGAGGAATATGATCACAAGAACGAGGCACAATTGCACCGCCAAGACCAGGTCGACACGGTACTTCTTTAGTACTCTGACAATTCTTGCATACTAAGCTCACATAAGTTGCCTTAGCCTTAACTCTAGAAGCAGCTATAGTGATTCCAGCGATCTTCACCAACTTCGATATATATTGAGCCTACGTCCATATGAATTTAAGTTCAGAATGCAGAACCAACACTACTCAAACCACCAAAAGAAAAAGCACAATCAGCTAGAAAAATAAATGCTAACCCCGAGGGCCCGCATTGAAATCGGATCTTCCTTAGAACTCAACAAAATTTGCACTTCATTAGCTTCTGGCTCCTTCAATTCCCCGCCCTCTCCTTGCTCCTTCAACCTCAAACTCTGCAGCACTTCCGCCGCTGCAGTCTCAAACTACAACACAAAGACAAAACCACCAAAACTCATAACTAACAAAATAATAATTCAATGAGTACACATTAAATTCTTTCCTACTTAAATCATATAGCACATTTCGAACATTTCATATGACTTATCTTAAATTTCTCAACATTTTCACTATTCAACCATTACAAAACCTTAAAAAGGTCAAAAATACCGAACAAATAATTTGTTAAATCAACATTAATCGCTTCTTCACCAAATCAAAGTATACAACATGTTCCGCACGTTCAATATAACTACTTTAACTGTTCAATCGCCACAAAACTCAAAATTAAATAAATCCACATCAATTGATCACTGAAATCATTTGTAAATACCAGCGGTAAATAATCAGAAGGCGAAGATCTCAAAAGCGAAGGAAGCTCCGAATCAAAAGCTAGCAAATCTTCAAGGTGAATTAGCAACGACTTGGGGTTATGAACCAGCGATTCTCGATAAACAAACACGTTTTTCTCCGTCTCGAAGTTTCGAATAAACTCCTTCAACTTACGGAGAATCGTGTGCCGGCTAGGCCCGCCGCCAGTGGACGCGTCGCCGCCGGAATCAGGGAACTGTGCTTGGTCGCTGTAGTACACTGCTCCTTCGTCCCAACCTGACATTTTTTATCAACGGTTTTAAACTTTGATTGAGAAGTGATTTTCAGTGAAGTGTTTGGAGAAGACACAAAAGGGTTTGTTTTGTTGATGCGCGGATACTTTTGGCGGGAATAATTGGCGGGAAAGTGATGGCACGTCTAAGTAAACACGACAGTTCGTTTAAAGATGAAAACCGAACGACCTCCCGCACGCGATGAGATTTTTTTCTTACTATTTTTTTTTTTTAAATTGGATATCCATTACTAAATCAAATCATCAGAAAATCTAGGGGTAATGCGTCCCAGAAAATTGGACTAGTCATTGAATTAGTTGTCCTAGCTAATGTACAGGCCACATAATTCACTGATCTTTTAGCATGATTAACAACTACATTATTCAATTGAGAAATTAAGTCTAGACAGTCAGCAATAATTAACCCAAACGGAGAAGAGAGCAACGGTGCGATATGTATTGATTGTGCTACAATGAGATTGTCAGTCTTAATTATGGTATTCTGGATGTCATTCAGCTTTAACCAAGATAAGGCTTCCCGGATGCTCATTGTGGGACTTATCTTTAAAAACCTTTTATTTCCAAATATTTCCAAATAACTTGCAAAACACGGATACTAAATCGATATATAAAAGAGTTATGAAAAATTTACAACAATTTAAAATATAATTTAACAAAACAAGTTGACATCTTTAAAACTCTTTTACAAATAATCCGGTTTGCTAAACATGTGCTCGAAACCTCCTCGCGGCAATCCTGTTATACCTGCACAATCATTTAAAACAAACAAAAGGGGTGAGTATAAAAATATACTCAGTAAGTGTAAACCCAATTTTAATTTTAAATGAAGTGCAGAGGTCCAGTTAACACAGTGTGCTGATGAATACGAAGTCGTATCCATTCCTTCATCCCCAATTGATATGATTTGTTATGATCTAGCATAAAATCATACTTTTATCAATCAATTCAAACCATTAGACAATACAGGCTAAAAGATGAGTATTTTCAATACTCAACAAGCTTTTAACACTATTTATCATATATTAACATTTTAGAACAATTATACTTTCGTTTCTATCGTAATTTCTCATTTAAAAATGAATCGTCGGTAGAAAAGAAACTGAGCACCGGGTTGTGCTGAGAACACGACCAGGTCGTGTTGGCCCACGGCTGCCCACGAGCTCGATTTTTCTGGCATTCTGATCCACTGATGAGCACGGGTCGTGCCTCTCTAGCACAAGATCGTG
>CANYCX010412242.1:0-23649 GCA_948193385.1 Breynia disticha f. nivosa | reverse complement strand
CATTCATATATTTAGCCCTTATATGATGCTTTCCTTAATTTATCTGTTATCACATCATGCATTCGATCGATATATATAACCATGCAACACATCAAATCTCAGACACTTCTTAAACAACAATTTTTCAGTGATGAACAGTGTCGAACGGTTTGAGGAACGGTTTGTCTAACCGTTCGTTAAACTGTTTGGTCATTCGAAAATTCAGCCTTCATACCCGAACGGTTTGGGAAACGGTTTTCCAAACCGTTCGTCAACCCGTTTGGGTGTTCTGGAGTGTGCAAGAATCAAAACGATTTGGGAAACGGTTTGGCTAACCGTTCTCCAAGCCGTTTGGCCATACGGGAATGCCTCATCCACCCGAACGGTTTAGGGAATGGTTTAGCTAAACCGTTCTCTATCCCGTTTGGGTATTCTGACTTGCATAAATTGTCGAAACGGTTTGTGAAACAGTTTCGTAACCCGTTTTGCAAACCGCTAACATCCCCTATTTTTAGCATTCTGCACCTTAACACTTGATCATCTCAATTCCATCCCATCCTAATAACATCGCTGTATAATCACTCAAATCATTCAACATCAATCCATCAATCACATTCACATTATCAAACAATGAACACTCCATATTACAACACTCAACACAAAATCCAATCAATACCATTAGTTTAAATATGATCAATTATTCAAATTAGTTTAATTTATTTTAAATATGATCAATTATATTTTGAAACACATTCGATTATTTTGAACTAGTTTAATCTTGTTTGAATTATTTTCAATAAGTTTATAACTTTTTTAATCATTTTAAAAAATAGTTCAAAAAAGTACAAAATAGTTTAAAAAGGTACAAAAACGTTTAACTGGTTTAGAATAGTTTATAAAATTTCAAATATTTTAACAATGTTCAAATGGTAACCATAGATAAAAAATAGTTCAAAATAATTCAAAAAAAACAATTCAAAAATGTCCAAATAGTTTAAAAATGTGCAAAATGGTAAAAATCAGATTAATATGATTCAAAATAGTTCTAAATAGTTTTAAATGATTACAAATTAGTTAATAAATAGTTAAAAAATAAACATATCGATTTAAGTTGAATTAACTTACCATGTTGTTAGATTGTCACAATCATTCATACCATCACTCTTCATTTCTTTCACCATGACCTTACTTATAATTTCAAAAACTGAAAAATAAAAGAAAATCTAAAAGATACAATGTTTTCAAAACAATAAAAAAAAACTCTTGATTCGTGGTGAAAATCAAAGAAAAGTGAAACAAAAGAATTTTTTTTTAAAAAAAAGTAAGAAAAAAGACTAAGTAATGGAAGAACATGGTGTTCTCGTTAAGAAAAATAGAAAAAAGAAAAATGAAGGTTTGATAGTAGATAATGGACTTTTTTGCGAATGTGGGAAGGTGAATGGAGAAAAGAATATTTGTAAAAGAAAGAAGGAAGAATGTTGTAAATTTGAAAGTTTGATAGATTGTTAAATGGAATTTTTACATGAATATTAGGCATAATAAAAATAATTCAATTTTATCAAATTTGAAAGTTATTTGAGTGGTTAGTGGGTGTATTTGTGAAAGAATATGAGAAGTTGAATTATTAAAAGTTGGTAGATTTGAAAAATATAAGATAAAAATGTACAACATATATAAAAAATGAGTGTGCATGTAATTATCCCTTGTTAAATTATAAAAAGAGTTTTTTATCCCATTTAATAGAGTCAAAGGTAAAAAAATAGGTATTTTCAGAGAAAAAAAATCAACATGAGCATTTATATAAAAAAAATGAATTAAAATTATTTTTTTAAATGAACAATCTAAAAAAGACATGAAAAATAATTAAATCAATTATCTAATAATCAAGGGATTATTACATAGAGGCACACATTTTAATTATAATATATATTTTTAACATTTATTTTCAAATATGCCTACTTTTTATAATCTCACTTACCATGTTTTTTTCAAAAATATACCCACTAACTATCTAATTAACTTACAAAAACTGTATTTTTGAATTGTTATTATTAGAGATGTTATCCATGTAAAAATCCTGTTAATCAACGGCTTAAACCAATGGATCTGTGGATGAACCCAACATTAGTAAGCAAATACTCCACCAACGACCTCTTGGTTCAGTGATAATGGGGGCTGAACTTGATAGGGCGGACTACGGTTCGATCTCCGCAACGTCGATCGGAAGGAAAATGAACCTTAAACCCAACTCCTTCCCGAACCGAATTAGTCTCGGCCTAATGGATCGATGATACCGGGGTTTGACCAAAAAAAATAAGTAAATACTCCAACAGAAACAACGTTCTCTATTTCTATTCCACCTTCCTTTCTTCTTACAACTCTCTCCCCCTTTAATTTTCCACTTTCCAAATTCACAAATCTCTCACTCTGTCCATTTTCCCTCTAATTCCACTTTACCCCAAAACTTTCTCAAATTCCCATTTTCCTCACTGAAACTTCTATCTTCTTTCCACGCTGACCCTTTTTCTTTTCTCTTCAGGTTCATTCTCAATCCCTTAACAATTCACCTTCTCTTCTCATTGTAATCTTCTTTGTTCACTATTCTCCAATTGAAAAACTCAACTTTTTAATTTCTTTTATTTGAAATTGTTGTTCTGTATTGTTTTTGTAACAGAGGAGAACAGGGCTCTGCTTTGTAGATCTGAATCAACGGTCTGATAACGTTAATGCATTGAGAGAGCATATTTGGAAGTGAGAAAATATGGGAATATTGTTCACTAAAATGTTCTCTTCAGTGTTTGGAAACAAAGAAGCTAGGATCTTGGTTCTTGGACTTGATAATGCAGGAAAAACAACAATTCTCTGTATGTGCTAATGTTTTCGGGATTCTGTTTTGTACCCTTTTGTTGTTTTGAGGTTTTGTGAAATGGGATTTTGTCAATTTTTTTTTGATTGGTTTTGATATATCGATTTGTTTCAGATCGGCTCCAGATGGGCGAAGTTGTTTCCACCATTCCAAGTTGGTACTCTTTCTTTGATTCTTTTTTTTTTGTTTTGATTGCTTCTGATTTCTGTGCGTTGAGCATTGACATTGTTGTGATTGCCTTCAGAATTGGTGATTGATTATTGATTTGTTATTTGATAATGCAGCTATTGGATTCAATGTCGAAACTGTGCAGTACAATAATATCAAATTTCAAGTATGGGATCTTGGTATGGCAGTCACTCTTCTGTATCTATTTTATATTTGCTTGAGGCAATGTTTACGGAATGGCTTCCCATTTACTTTGTTACTTGAGATGTTTAGGAGGCAACAAAAATGCAGGTGATAAATTAGATGCATAAGAAATTTGATTTTCCTAGATATTGTACAAATGACTCCATTTGTGGGGAATAAGTAGTTTCTGGTTCTTGTGGTTTTTGATATATGTCAATGGACTATAGAAGCAATTTTTACTTAGAGAACTAAGAACCTAATGGAAATTACTGATTTTGAAGGTCCAAATGTGATTTTGTATATGATTTTAGTTTCTAACATTTAGAAGGTTCCATTAAAATTGTGGATAGTAAGGACATTATACCATGTAGATGTAGGTGCAAAGTGATACATTTTATGCTGGTTTACGATACAGTGGAAAGCAACTACGTTGGCTTGTTAGAAAATATACTGATAGCCTTGCAGTTTCAATTGCACCATGTAACTCTATATAAAAAGCAGTAGTACCTTTTCCTTTAACAAGAAGTTATGACATGCTCACAATGTCGGTAAGTGGGGAACTGCAATGTCTTTCAGGTTAAAATTGTATCATTTTTTTTACTGGATTAGGAAGAAACATTTGTAGGACAATGCAAGCTTATTCTTTCAACTGCTGACAAATAATTTTTTCATTATATACCAAAGATTATGAACTTTGTTAAGCAAGTGCTAGTTTGTCTCGAAAACTTCAATTGTTTAACATCAGTGTTATGATAGTTTATTTACTAATAATATATGTTTTGTTTGTGGTCACAGGTGGACAGACAAGTATCAGGTAAATACTGGTTGGATTTTTGTTGTTTTCAATATAAATTGTCAAAGATTGGATGATCTGTGGGCTTTGGTCTCATTCTCAGTTAAAGGCATACGTTTTGTCATTCAAAATATGGACCTTTCTTATAAATTTGTTTTCACTATAACAAATTAATAGTTGATATCCAAAATATACCTGACCACTGCAGATTTTGTTTCTTCAAAGTTATTTACTAAAGTTTATTTGTCTTGATAACTAAACAAAATTTCAGGATGGAAAAATCAACTGCTCAGCAGAGTGAAAGAATATTGTTGAAATGTTTCTTGATCTAGATTTTATTAGACCTTTCTCAGTGATATATATTATCTTAAAGAATATATATTAAATAAACTAAACAATTGGCTTTGCTTGACATAGTCTTCTTTCTGCTGATGAATTCTGGTTTTTGCTTGATTTGAATGTAGAAATTTTAACTTCCTTTAAGGTAGTTCATGAATCACACTAGCTTTCGAAGTCCTTATGTGTTTTTATTTTGTGCTACAGGCCATATTGGAGATGTTATTTTCCTAATACTCAAGCTATAATATATGTTGTTGACTCAAGTGATACTGATAGGCTGGTGATAGCTAAAGATGAGTTCCACGCAATTTTAGAGGTATAAGATCTTTGGCTCATGTAATATTCTTCTGTATCATAGTCAATGTTGTAGGCTATAGCTCTTTGTTTTCTGGTGTAACTTCTCTTTTTCGTTGAAGACGAGTGGCTTGGGTTTCTACTGACTGTTTGGCTTGAATGTGAATAAAGGACTCTTTAGTTTAAGCAAATTCTTTGGCTAATTTGTTTATTTGAGTTCATTCTGAATTACCGACTTTGAATATTTGGCAGGAAGAAGAGTTGAAAGGAGCAGTTGTTCTCGTCTTTGCCAACAAGCAGGTTGGTTAAGGTCTTCTTCTATTCTTTGAAATTGTTAGTCGACTTACTTTCTCATTTAATAAAAACATTGTTGAACATATAAAAGTTGCTTGATTCTGTGACTTTGTTCAAAATTTAATATGAAAATTTCCAGGAAAAAAAAAAAATTTAGCTTGGTGGTTAATATTGGTTTCTCCTAGTGGACTTTGCAGCCATGATAGTCTTTTCATTTACTTATTTAATTTTATCATCCTGGTTATCATAGGATCTTCCAGGTGCACTCGATGATGCTGGAGTGACTGAAGCTCTAGAGTTGCACAAGATCAAAAATCGGCAATGGGCAATTTTTAAAACTTCTGCTATCAAAGGAGAAGGTCTTTTTGAGGGCATGGACTGGTAAGTTCTGTTAAAACTAATTGATGACAGTAGTAATTAGAAGTTGCTTTAAATTTTAACAGCCGGCATATGTGCAATGTGTTAATATTTTTGCAAGAAGAGAAGAAAATGTGAAGTTAATTTGTCATACTTTAAGTATTGAAACGGTGTTTGAAAAACTAACGCGACGCCGATGATTGATATGAATTTTGTACTGTGAGGATATAAATCTGTATTTGTTCTCTTAAATCTAACACATTATGTCTCATTGTAGGTTGAGTAATACACTCAAATCGGGAGGTTCCTAGTTCTTGAAGCTTATTGCTGTATTTCTGGGAAAAATCTAGAGTATTGGTTTGTTGGGCGGTAATAGAATACTTTTTGGATGGTTGGAATCTTGTTAAATTTGAGCTTCACTGATTTTCCTCTCTTATTATGCCTGTAAAAGTTTGAAGAAGGATGTGACTAATGGCTATTGTTCTGTTTTTGTGGTTGCGTTATTTCAGTCTAGGGCCCTCACTTTTTGTACTTAACCAGCTCTCCTGGTTTGAATAGATACAACAAACCACTTTGCCTGAATAACATGAGGGAGGAAACTTTACCTTATAATTAAAAAAAAATTGTTTTGTATCAATTAATTTGGATGTGGAATGAGCTCTTATCTTGGATTTTGACTTGCAAAGAAGTGCATTTGGCAGATGTAAGGGTGCCTAGTTTAAACGCATCCAGGAAACTTGTCTCATTTGGAGAGGGCTTATGTGATGGAGAGTTTCATCCTCCAAATTTGACCTAATAATTTGAGTTGACGGGTCGGATTTGTGTTGAATTAACATGATTTATTATGATAATTAATCTAAATTTAAACTCGATCTGTTTAATAAATGAATTAATTAAACTCAACCCATTTAATAAGTGGATTAACATATTGATTTATTTAACTTGCACGATTAGATAGCTAACAATTTTTGAGTCGATAATACGATTAAAGAGTATATAATTAGACAAGACACGAATACTATGAATTCAGTTTTTTGTAATGTTTGTCATAAATATGGATATTTGATAAAAAAAATCACTAATACGATCACGGATTGCCAATATGAATTGTCGCCTCTAGTTAGACAAATTTATTTTATGGGTTAGGACTTTGACTGCTTTAATTGACACGAATTGTCACATTTATTTATGTGGGTTAATATGTTAAATAATTTAAAATTAATATATTTTAACATTTCTTCTCTCAAAACTCAAATTTAAATTCTTTTCACATTTTTTTTCTTAAATTTATGGTATCATTTATTTTTTTCATATCTTTTAGATTAAGTTTTTATAAAATTATTAATAAATTTTTAACGGGTCATAACAAGTTGTATTCAGGTCGTGTCGGACAAATATGTTTAATCAAATTTTGAATGGGTCATAAACGGGTTAACCTATTTATGATTCAAACTCATTTACACCATACCCAAACTCACATAACTTCGTGTCACGTCATGTTGAATTGATGAGTCGAGTCAATTTTTGCAGGTGTACTAAAAAATGGTGGGATCCACCTGATTCAGCGTAACCATTATATTTTGCAAATTCTTAAGTCGAGAAATTATCAGAAATCGTTCCATAGCCTTGTTCGAACCATATCCAAGCGTGTGTGTGAAAGAGAGAAGAGTGATTTTAGCCTCTTGAATGATAATATTCAACGACTTTAGACTCAATAAATTCATAAAATATTAAATTGCTCTTTCAAATTCTATGATTCACTAGTTTTTCTTGTCATTAATAAGTAAAAAAAAAATATATATTTTGCCCTTGGCCTGTTAACTAAAATTCACAGTTGAATTCCAACAAGCTTTATTCTATACGTGTTTCTGGCAATCTCCATGGAAGCAGGACTACATGAAATAGCGTGATTAATTTCAACTCACCATTCTTATTTAGATACTTCATATTTACCTGTAGAAACTTACTATTTATTTTGAACTTATGATTTTGTATTTATAGTTTTAAATTACTTATTTGATTACTACAATTTGAATATTTAAATGATTTTCTCTTAACTTTATTAATATTTATTTTGAACTTAAGGCTTCATTAAAATAAAATAATATTTTTAACTACACATATTTTCAGGCTTGTACGGTGCGGAGTTGACTTCCATAGACGATCCTAACTGTATGTCAGTCATTGGTCTGAAATCGAGTCGTGACAAACTTCCTTTTCCACCATACCTCTGTTCAAAGCGAATCACCTCAAGGTCCCAAGTTCAATACATTGTGTTTTAGTAGACAATGAGGTTGTTTCAACTTACAAGCTTCATCAAATGAAAGAATTGAATACATTTGGTGTGACTTCCTAATTCCAGTGTTTTTCAATTTAGGTGTGATTACATATTTGAGTTCATTTGGTGCATTTTTTTTCTGTAAAGTAAAAACTTGAGTAAATTTTCATGAAATGTCATTTTAGTGAATTATGGATAGATTTACTTGAATGATATACATAAACCAGAATGAAAAAGAAATCAATTGTTGGTTTGATGTGAGTATTTGTAAGATTTGATTTTAGTAATTGTGTAGAGTTAACAGGTTTTGAGGGTGAATTTTGAGTATTGATCAAAATTTTCATGTGTAGGTATTTTTAAATCTGGTACACTTATTATAAAAAATTGTTCAATCTGTTATAAATCATAATATTATAAAGAATAGACTCGAGAGCCCCAAGGATTTAGCTCAACAAGTTAAAGGGGATCCTAGGATTTTTCGTGTATCTCACAATACAGGTTTAAATATCATCCCTCCAACTGGTGGGAGTAAAATCTCATGTACTCTTTTGATGGACGTACCTCTATGGAGATATCTCTCACCATTCATGAATTAATATCACTGATAGAGTCTAGACTGCCTATAAATTGGGTGATCGATAAAGTATATTGGTAAGCATGTATTCCGCTGGTGTATCCAGCGAAATACGATAAAAGTCGTATAATTCGCTGGTTATACCAGTGAAATGCGGTGGAGACAGTATTTCCATCGGTTACCAGCGGTCAAGTCAAATTCGAATCTCCTGCCAATGTTTGACATGTCGAATCTCCTGCAAAAGCCGACGAAAGCAGCTTGATGGAGTGTTTAAATTTTGAGTGTTAATTTTGTCCCATGGACAAAGCAAAGCACAGACCGATCAAAACTTTATGTATATTAATTTTGTCCTCATTCATTCATCATGTGTATTCAATTTTTAATTAATTAATTAATTTATTATTATTATTATTTAGAAAGACAAAATTATTTGTCAACATCATTGTTTTAAAATTTAGACTTACCCAATCGGTTGAACCAAAAACTCAACAACTGAAAATGCAATAAACTTTTATTATTATCTTATTTAAAATGTAGTGTAATGAAATAAATAAATTTAGTCTTATATTTTAAATAAAATTTAAAATAAAAAATTGTAATATATTGATATTTAACTTAAAAAAAGTAATGACATTATTAATGTTGTTAAGACAAATCATAGACGGAAAATTAATTTAATTAGACCTTTCTAATAATATATTAATGTTTAATTTTAAAAAAATAATGTAACATTATTTTTTTATCATAATTATGTGTACTTATGATTTTTTTATTACATTATTATTATTATTTATTATTATCATTACTGTTGTTATTATTGTATTATTATTTTTTAAAAAATATAATAATATTACATTAATTATTTTCTTAAATTAAATAAATAATGTGTACTTTAAAAAATTAATTAACTAACTAATTAATTAAGTATATTATTATTGTATTATTATTATTAAATAAAAATTAATGAATATATTATTATTATTATATTACAATTATTTTTTAATTTATTATATATTTATATGAAATAAAATTATATCATTATCTCTAATCATTGAAATATAAAATTTAATTAACCTAATAATTTTTTTTTGGTCAAAAATGAAATTATTAGGTTACTTAAATTTTATATTTCAATGATTAGAGATAATGATTATTGAGTGATAAAATAAATAATTAAATAAAAATATAATAATTGACTAAATGATTTGAAGAATAATTGAAGTAATGATTATTTAATTTAATAATCGTTTTGTGGTATGTATGTGGTATATACGGTTATTTGTGTATAGTTGATGTATTTCAGTAGTATGAATAGTGGAAAAGGAATTTTTAAAAAATAACCTAGTTGAGAATTATTTTTTTATTTTTAATAAAATTATTTATTTCACTTTAAATTAGTAATTGTTTTTTCTTATTTTATAGTATTTTTTTTGGTAAATTGGCCGGAGCGATCTCATCTCTATTATTCTGGCACACATGGTCTGACCACTAATTCTGCCGCAAATTTTGGACCCAAAACACTGAGACTGAGAAGGTAGTCGTATCGTATGTATCAAAATAGAATGGCCCACTACTACAACTGCTGTTGTATGATGTGACTAATATCAACAAGGCTTCACATACATTATTAAAAGTTAGTATTTTAGTTCTAAGTAAATAAAATTTATATATAGTTTATATTAAATTAATATTTAGCTTAAATGATCAAAAATTTATATATAAATTAATTTTTAAAAAATTATAAAAAATATAACAATTTAATATATATTAAGTTAGAAGTTTATGTTAAATTTAAACATATGAAAATAAATATAAATTTATATAAAAAATATTTAAATTCATATATAAAATTTATACGAAGTTTATATTAAGTTTATATCTATAAAAGTCAATTCCGTACAAAGTACAATCAGAAAAGTTAAAACTACTATTCTGCAAAAATTTTTAAAACATCTATATTTCTACAAATAAAAAGGCAAATACAATGTACTATGTAATTAATCCTTATATTTATAATTTCATTGTATTTCTTTTTTTTTAAGTGATGTCAAATATTATATCTCTGATTCACTCAGACTAATTTATAGTAATATTATGCTTGTTCGGTGATTTAATATTGTATAGTACGATATTGACAAAGAAAAGGTCATGCTTATTTTGTTTATTCATTGTAATGTATTGACTATGATTTTTTTATGTTTTTGAAATTCTAAATAAAACTATGAAATAATAACCCACTAAATTAGAGTTATCGTAAATTTAACAGTTCTTATCAAATTTAAACTTAATAAAAATAATTCATCTCGCTCTCTATTTTATCTTTTGCATATTTAACTATATTTATAAGGTTGCTTTGGCTATTTTAATATTTTATAAATTTTTTCATTTTATTAAATCAATTAAGAAAACAATATTATACCCTAGTGTCTTTCTAAGCACATTATGATTATAAACTCTGTCATATATTACTATGTATACCAACCCATACTTTAATAAATTATATAAAACTCAAACCAAGTACAATGTAAAAAGTGTTAATGCTTAGTGTAAAGATAACAAAGAATTGTTAAATATTTCTCTCTTTTTTACCTGAGCCCTAATATCTCTAATCTACTGGGTCAAGTTAAATATCTCTTTGAATGTAGACAAAATTCGAATATGAGATTTCATAAAAAAACAAAGAGAGTGTTCTAACTATCAGGTCCCAATTCTTATCGAAGGGGACACCAAAAGTCGCCTACGTTATCCACAGCTAAACCAAACCAAGCTTAAACCATAAAATTTGGCTGTGATTATGATTAGGGACGGATTTATTATGGGTTAATGGGGTTCGTGCTCCAACTAATCCCGATAAATCTTTTATGGAAGGAGTTTCGTCAATGCGATTATGAACGGTGTCCCATTAATTATGAGTGGTATCCTCATTGACTATCGTCAAATCTGTCAGTTGAGAATTATAGTCATCAGTCCATAAAACTTAATGCCACCACTTTAATATTTTCTTGAGTTCGTCCATGATTTATGATGTGTTCCAATTTCAATGTAAATCAATGGCTGTGTGGGATTTTATTTTTCTTGAACCAAAGACCTTGTGCATGAGGTCCTTAATTAATTATGTTGAGTAAATTTGTGGTTGAAATTAAATTGATGTGTAAACCATTGAGTTTCCATGGCATTAAACACGTTTGTTGTCTCGGTGTGAAATGAATGTTGTGGCAGTCGAAACTTCGATAAATTGAGGCCATGAAATTGTTTACGTTCGACATAATATTTGTACGCAGGGACGGAGCAAAAAAAATAAACAAGGAGGAGCGACATATTATTGATATATTAAAAAAACTCGAATATAATATATAAGTTAAAGGTATTTTATTTAAATAAATTAATACAAAATATATGAGTAATTTTTGCTCCTGTCACTAAAAAGAGAAAATTGATTTTTATGATTATCCATTTTTTGAAACCGTTATAAAATTGTTTATCATAAAACAACATTGTATCATTTTGTTTCAATTATTAATGCTTAATCTCATTTTTGCCCTGGTTCATTCTTTAGCCGAATGACAACGTTTCTATAGTTTCACAATTCCAACCCTACCAGCATAGAAATCTTAGCACATCAGTCCATCTTTGTCAATCTCTCTTCCATGCTCCCACTTCCATTCAACGCCACCAGCACACCACCCAAAGCCAAGCCAACAACCCCCCTCGAACTCTACATTCCTTCACTGTCATCACAGTCTCACAGCTCCTCACTCAGTCCTTAAGCTCCCACAGTCCTGTTCCTCTGTTCTTCGCCGCCTCTTCAATCCTGACCACCGCTCCCCTTCTCCGATGCTTAGGGGGCGGTGCTCCTTAGCAGTGGTGGGCAAGGGGGGCGGCCGCTGCTCCGCCCCCTCTCGTTCCGTCCCTATTTTTACGGATACCCAACTTGATTACGCCATTACATGTATAATTGAGAATTGCTAGTATGGTTACATATTTTCGGGATGTTAATATAAAACTATTTATGAAATTTAAAAATTCTGAATCAAATTAGATATTTGTATTGAGTTATATTGGAATAAAAAATAATCATTAATTTTGACTTTTTTTGAAGTGTATGGCACTAAAATTTTTATTTAAAATAATATTTGTCCCAAGAATTATACATTATTTAATTATTTTAAATTGAGCAACTAAAACTAGTATTGTTGCAAGAATTATACAGTATCAAATTATTTTAAACTGAGTATAAAACTAATACTGAGTATGCATAAGATTTTTGATACATATCGTTTATGTGATATAACCTAATTGACTTTTCTTTAATTAATATAACAATCACAACCTAATTATAATTTTTTTTAATCTTAAAATGACATTTAATTACCTAAATTGTGTCATTGGATATATATTTTACGAGCAGTATATGTCAAAATATACTAAAATTTATCTAGATTTTGTAAAAACATTATGTCTAATAATACGACAATAAAATATATTGCGATAAACACTTACAATTTGAACTACCATGTAGTATTCTTATATAGTAGAGAATGATACTAGTGTTGGTTTATTGTCATTCTCATGACTAAAATTGACTAGACATATTTAAAATAATATTCTTATATGTTTTAAGTATTTAACTATCAAATATTTTTTTTGATAATTCGGACATAACTATTAATTTTTGATATTTTATGAGTTTACTATGCACAAAATAAATATAGATAAAATATAACGTTTCATTTATTGCATCACATATATAATAAAAGTAAAAATACAATGTATTGAGTTAGAGTTTTTACTAATATTTTCTTTTGATCCATGTTCTCTTTGAACATCACTTCCCATTTTATCATTTTCAAGTTCACATCCTTCTATGCTTCCTATTTTACTCAATCTAATTTGTGACAATATTGTCTATACTATTTTGTGCCATTGTAAAGAGAAATCAAACAGAAAATGTATGTAATTTGGGAGTTGTACTTTCAGGTAGAAAATCAGGTAATAGAAGTGCAAGATTAAACAAGAGAAAACACAAGAATATTTATGGTTTGGTCAATACGATCTATGTTCACGGGTATAAAATAGTTATTCTATTATTTAAGTCGACCAAAAGGATTACAAGAGACTCTCACAAGCCACTATTCATAAGTTTACAACATGAGAGTCAATGAAATCCTAGAATTATGTTGGTTTTTCTTTTGTGGCCCAATTATATGGTTGTGTGTTTTAAAGCACATTCTGGTATATCGTATGTGTAGTCCAACATGCCTTCAACTGACAATGCACAAGAAAATACACAGTCGTGTGTTTGCCTGTGTAACCTCCTGTATCACTACATCGTTGGATCTTTTCATTACATGCCCGTATAACAGAGCATGTTGATCAACTACATGCCCGTGTAACCGTCAATGTCTTCAACTAGAACTCTGTCATGTTAGTGGTAGTCCTAGCTCCAAACATTGTTTTACACTTTTGAATTAATAAAATGAAGCATTTATTCTATCTTATATTTCTGTGCATAATAATTGATGGATCATTCTTGAATGAAATCTCAAATCTTGAGCTAGCATATGTGAGGCATATGTCTATAGGACCTTGAAGTAAGAGAGTTTATTCAAACCATCTCTAGTCGATCACTATTATAGGAATAATAAGTGAATTAAGACTAGCATGCTCTCTTCGATTTAGTGGGTTTAGTTCTATAAAAAACAAGGACACTGAATGTCAATTAGAGATCATGGATACATATCTAGGCCGTAGGACAATTTTTTTTATTTCCAGTGCATACAATCAATGCTACCCAACATTCCTGGAAAGCCGCATTTTTCAGCAAATGGATACAATCTAGCAGTATCATTGCTATTAGGTCGTTGCAAATATTCATCTTCGAAAATCTCAACAATTCCTTTGACAAATTTTTTAAGGCTTTCGATAGTTGTACTACTACCAAGCCTCAAGTATTCATCTACAACATCTCCTAAAACTCCGTAAGCAAACGTTCTCATTGCTGCAGTAATTTTTTGAAGAGATGATAATTCAAGAACTCCAACATCATTCCTTCTTTGCACAAAATATTGGTCATGTGATTCCACGACTTCTTGAATTCGAATAAACAAAGACTTTCGCATATGACGTCTACGAAAAATATGTTCTGGATAGATTGCATCATCAGCAAATAATCGCGATATAACCTATTGTGGCCTTCTAATCTTTGTCGATTTACAACACAATGACTGATAACAGATCCACCTTGATTAGAAGTATAATTAGTTGATAAATGCATGTGTTCAACAGCTGTTTGATCGTCATTTTTGTCTTCTTCTTCTAACATATTTAGCACAAATCGAGAGCACGACATAACAGCAAATTAATTTAAAGCTTCTGAAACTGCAAAATGAAAGACCACAAAGTGTCATTAAGCAATGCATGTGAGATAAAAAAAGTGTTGGATGAGGAATTTCACATAAAAGATCAATTAGGAGTTAATACAAAAGAAAAACCCTATCGTTATTTTTAACATATTGTTCATACTTTTTGAATTCTTCTCATTCAAACAAAAGAATGAGTTAAGTATTGGAATGTGCACTCAATAATTTTACCTGAACGAGAAATATCAAGAGTTTTTACAATACCATACGTAAGAATCGTTTAAGTTTTTTTTTGTTACAATTACGGGGTGGAACAGAGCCCTATTACACATTCTCAGCAAACTAACCGTGGGAAGGAGACCCAATAGAGTCTTCCCACAGGATTTCCAAGCACCATGGTGGAACTCCACTAAACATATAGTATCCAGAACTTTGTACAGATGCCCAATTTGCGAGTTTATCGGCCAAATGATTGCCTTCCCGATAAGTATGTTCCATTCGTAGACTCCAGTCCCAGCCAAAAAAGTTTTTGCAGGACGTCAGTAATGGAGCCAGTGGGTGACACAATGGAATTTCCCTACGTAGTAGCTGAAAGGTAGTTAACGAATCCGTTGCAATGACCACTCTCCTAAAACCCCTATCCCACGTAAGGCTGAGTCCATAATACACTCCCTATAATTCGGCCTCAACAGCCTTCGCCGCTCCCAACTGAACGGTAAACCCCTGTACCCATCGACCAGTTGAATCCCGAATCACCCCACCAGATGAAGCGATATCATTCTCACCCTTGCTTGCCCCATCTGTATTTAATTTAACCCAGTGCTCAGCAGGGTACTTCCATCCCACTAAGATCTCCTTTTTCGTACAGATGTAGTCCTGTCCATGGAAAGCTTTGAGTATAAATTGAATCTGCCTGGTTATGAATTCAGCATCGACCATAAAATCCTCCCCATTGAAAGTGACTTCATTACGTCGCTTCCATATCCACCAGCAAACTAAAATAAATACCCCATTCCAGTTCATACCTGCCCACTCATAGGAAACTTCGTTGATGTTTGTTTGTACCCACTCACCAAACTGGCTCTGAAAGAAACCCTGTAACGCATGGTTAGGCACTATAGATCTCCATAAGTGCTGAGCCTGTGCACAATCCCTAAAGAGATGGGTGGGCGACTCCTCCCTATTCCCACAGAGGCCACAATTTATGTTGAGCATGAGTCCCCTTTTTGCCAGTTCAGTTTTTGTCAGCACTCTGTTGTGCAACAAGAGCCAGCCAAAGACCTGCTGTCTCTCAGTTAATCGCAGTTTCCATAGATGTTTCCAAGTGCCATGATGCACCAATCTGTTCCATTGATCTGCATTTTGCTCCTGGAGCCAATAAGCTGACCGAATGGTGATCCAATTTTGGGCTATGCTTCTGAATCATTTGAGCTGCCAATCTGAGAAACACCTGGGATGGCAACTTATGTTGAAACTCTTGCCATTTCCATGACTCCACGCCCCAGTAATCCGCCAATGTCTTTTCTAGTTCATCTGCATGCAATTCACTTGTGGCCACCTCATTTAAGCGCACTGTGTCCATCCATTGATCTCCCCAGAAGGAAGTAGGATCTTCCATTTAGGACATTCTTTCCCATTCCGATATAGATGATCCCAGCTTGTTGTCCAATCCCTTTCCATATCGCAGAAGAGGAATGTTTTACCTTGAGGCCAGGTACTCCATTCCTATGACGACAATATTTATCTCGTAGCACCCGAGTTGATAGCAAATTATCATTGGTAATTACCCGCCATGTCTGCTTTGCTAATAAAGCATTGTTCTACTGCTTCATCCTCCTTATACCCAAACCACCATTCTGCTTAGGCTTACAAATTGTGTCCCAACTAACTTTATGCATTTTTCTTTGATCCTCTGTATTGCCCCACAAGAATCTTCGTTGGCAAGCATCGATTTTAGCACACATTCCCTTTGGTAGTGAAGTCGTCTTCATGACATATGTCGAGATGACTGAGATCACTGATTTAGTTAATGTTACTCGGGCTGCAAAAGATAGAGTTTTCGCTTTCCACCCTTGCAACTTCTGTTGGACTCGTTCCAGCACAGCCGCGTGGGTTCCCTTTGTAACCCTACTGTGTATCGAGGGCACACCCAAATAAGGTGCCAGAGACTTGTTCAATGGGACTCCAAAGATTGTACTCAACTGTTGTCCCAGGCCCCTGCTCACATTCTTTGACACAAACAAAGCTGATTTTGAATAACTGATACATTGCCCTGAATCATGGCAGAATGATATTAGAATCCCCCTCATTCTCGTTGCTTGTTCTGTCTCCGCCTTTGCCAGAAGGATAATGTCGTCTGCAAAACAGAGCTGTGACAACGGGGGGACTCCCCTACTAAGGGTGATCGGTTTCCAGTACCTTCGGCTCACTGCTGCATTAATCAACTGACTTAGTCTTTTGAGACATAAAACAAATAAGTATGGGGATAATGGGTCACCTTGCCTCAAACCTCTCTGGGGTGTGATTGAATCGGTAGGCTTCCCATTCCAGAGTATTCGAAATTGCGACGTCGTCACACATAACATAATGGCATCCACCAGTTTATCTGAAAGCCTCAGTTGCCATAATGTATCCTCAATGAATGGCCATTCCAACCGATCATAGGCCTTCTCCAAATCCAGCTTTAGAAGCATATTCCCAAAGGCTCCCCGCTTCCTCCTGAAAGAATGTAATACCTCCTGATATACTATGACATTATCAGTGATATTCCTTCTGGGTATAAAACTAGTTTGAGCTGGAGATATGAATTGAGGCAAATAAGGATTCAAACGGTTAACAATGGCTTTGGTGATCATTTTGTAGATTACATTACATTGGCTTATAGGCCGGAATTGCTTTAATGTCTCTGGTGCCGGAACTTTAGGTATAAGAACCAAGAAAGTGTCATTGAGACCTTCCCGTAGGATTCCCTTGTTCAAACAATCCAATGTCGTTGCCGTAAACTCGCGCCCCACAGTTCCCCAAAGTTTCTGGAAGAAAATAGGATGAAATCCATCGGGCCCCGAAGCTTTTAATGGCCCCATTGCCATTAATGCATTGTACACTTCATCTTGTGTAAAGGAGGCATTGACCTTTTCCCATTCTAGTTCTTTCCAAGCTGGAAAAGCCACTCCCTGAACCTGCACAGGACCCTGTTGTAACCCAGAAGAGAAGAGACTTTGGAAATAAGAGCATGCCATTTGTCGCATCTCCGCCTGGTCAGTCTTTCTTGATCCATCTTCTCGAGCCAATTCTTTAATCCGATTTCTGTGTCTTCGAATGAGAGTGGATGTATGAAAAAACTTAGTGTTATTATCGCCCATTGTGATCCATCGCTCTCTAGACTTTTGACACCATAGCGATTCCTCCTCCCTCGATACCCCCTCCAAGTGGTCCTGCAATTGGTTCTGCAACTTTTGTAGTCCCAGTCTAAAACGGTGCTCCAGGGCTCGTTGGATTCCTCTTATTCTAGCTAGGATGCAATTTTTACGCTGGATTATGTTGCCAAAGACAAATTTGTTCCAGTGCTGAAGCGTCAACCTGAGCCCCTGCATTCTCTCTGGAAATGACCCATCTGTACGCCAAACTTGGTCAACAATCCTGGTGAAATCCTTGTGATGAAGCCAAGCCGCTAGAAACTGAAATGGTGATGCAATCCACGCCCCCACTGGACTCCCTTGTAGGTGCACCAAAATCGGGGCATGGTCAGAAAAAACCCTCTCCAGATGTTGAACCTGTGCTTCACCCCACTGCAATCTAGCCTCTGCATTACAAAGTACTCGGTCGAATCGTCGCATAATACTGGAGCTCTGCGTATAACCTCTTCCCCATGTAAATTTGGTCCCCTGGAATCCCATATCGATCAAACCAAGCATATTAATCCATGAGGTGAAGTGGGCTTTCTGTTTGAGGCTCCCCCCTCCGCGACTACATTCCGAGGACGATGCTATCACGTTGAAGTCTCCTGATATCACCCATGGCCCTTGAACGGATGATGCAATGGATGCAATTTCTTGCCAAAAGCTTCTGCCTCGACGGTCATTCGGGAATCTATAAATGGTAGTACAGAACCACACCTCGCCATTGCTTTGGCTAAATCTCATATGAATGAACTGAGGGTTGGACTCCAAAATCTGAATAGACAGGCAGTTCGAATTCCACAATACCCACAAGCCCCCACTTCTGCCCTCCGCTTCCTCCCTATGCCAGCAACTGAACCCCAACTTCTGACACGTCCTCTGCGCAACTTCACCATTGATTTTAGGTTCAGTTATCGCCAGCAATTCCACCTTGTGTTTTCGGACCAAAAACTTCAAATGACTGACTGACCCTTTATTCCCTACACCACACACATTCCAATATAAAATAGACATAAAATAAAATGATATAAGGGTACCACAACGCTCAGCCTTCTTAAGAGCTCGTGCCCTTAGCACTGGCCCCAGCAGTGGAGCTACTCCTTCCTCTATCTCGCGACAGTGAGTGATGCCTGCGTACCCCCACCATGGTGCCCCGACTATTCGCCCCCTGTCCAGGCTTTGAATACTGGTTCGGTACCCCCTGGGTAGTCGATATCTGATTCGGATTCTCATCTGGCGATTCAAGAGGAGGAAAACGAATTCGCTGTTGTGAATCCTCTTCCGCTCCACCTTAATGTGGTTGAACCAACAGTCCCTGTAAGAGTTCTGAAGGTATTTGAGCCACTATTGCATCCATAGAGTCTGTCGATGAAGGGGAACTGAAAGAACTGGGTTGTTGTCCCAAGCCAGTAGGTGTGTCACATGCAATCGGCCCATTGGCGCCCCTCTTAATCGGTTGCTGGGGCTGAGAACTGCCACTTGAAGCGGGGGCCGTATCTTTGGGTTGAGACTCTGAAGTTCTAGTTTGGGCTAGGTCCAAGCCTATAGTTGCATTCCCTTTTTGTCTCTGGATATGCACATTACGCAACCCCTTGTCTGTTTTTTGTTTCTTTGTGCTGGTCGAGGTGCATTTATGAGTCGCCCCCTCATTTCCCTTTTCATTAAATGCAGCTACTTGAGTAGTATCCTGCAGGTTGGCCAGATCTTTATCCATCAAAATCTCAAACCGGTTTGCCGCCCTACCTACCCCATTTTCCTGTTCCCCATGCAGCCTCCCCCCTCCTCGTGATGAGCTACTCCTTCGCTGGGCAATCATCTGTGGTCCATGACCAAAGGGGCTGAGATCTGAATTGTCGGCAGGTTGCTTCCCTTTGGCTTTGCTACTGTCACATTTTCCTAGGTTAGCCATTTTTGGATCCGGATGTGGTGCGGTATGCGTTGGTGCACCCGCCCTTTGATCAGCACCTGGATCCTCTATACGACCCTCAGCACAGCTTTTCGACTAATGGCCATACCTTCCACATGTGAAACAGATAGTTTGTATGCCTTCATATTCCACAGAAAGCCATCTACTGTCCAGCCAGAATTGTGCAACGAGAGGCTTTTTTAAATCAATCTCGACACAAACCTGGGCAAACCTCCCTCTTGTTGTAAGACGGGTATTCACGTCAACTTTTACTGGAGTGCCAATGCTGGATGCAAGAGCATACAACAAATCCTCCTGATAGTACATCATAGAGAGTTCACGGAATCGTACCCATGCTAAAGTCTTCTCGATACAATCGGCAGAAGGAACAAAGTCGGGAGACTATTGCCTGACCGTGAGATAATGTCCCTGAATCGTCCAAGGGCCATCGAGGAGTACCTTTTCCCTATCCTCCTCATTGTCAAGCTTGATAAAAAAATATCCACTCCCAAGGGGCACAATCTCCATCATTCCTCTGGGTTTCCACAATTCTCCCACCCTCCTAACGAAAGGCGCATACCCTACATTCCTCCTCAGCGGTTTGGCCACTAGAGCCTGCTTCCAGGGTTGTATTAGTTCCGCTTTCAGGGCTTCTGAGCATGTAAATTTTGGCTTCAAAGGATTGTCATCGAGGAACTGGAGGTTAATCTTCCTGCTCGCTATTAAATTCTCTGCCCTCTTGGGAGGACTCTTTGGCCCAGAAAGGGCCTCCCGAAACGACACTAGTTGAAAGTGGGTGGGGGGTTGATCTGGTCTGGCTGGTTCAGATAGATGTGGATTAGGATTAGGATTGGTTGGGGGCGGAGTCGCTTGTGAAGCTTCATTCTCGTTGTTAGGGTTGGTAGGGGAGCTGTGCTGTGGAGCTTCAGTCGGATATTCACGTTGCATGGGCTGCATGGCTTCTTCCATAGTGGAGTCCACATGTTGGGGTTGTAGCGTAGTGAAAGTGGGGCTAACAGCCAAGAGAGCAGGAGGGCTATGTGCCCCCATCTTGAGCTTCCTCCATGGTAGTATCTTGCTGTTTGGAGTCAGGTGGGTCTGGTGGTGGGGACAATAAGGGTGTGTCCGGGACCATGCTTGCATCTTGAGAGGATTCGTTCATTTCAGTTTTTTTGTTTAAGGCATTTGGTGCGTAAGAATCGTTTAAGTACCATATCAGTCATAAGACCTTATAATGCTTGTGTTGCTATTTCATATCTGCTAAAATTAAACAAAATTATTTATGTATAACAAATGAAATCCCTACAGAATAAAATCTTGCCACAGAATATATCAATGAAACCTTTAACTTAGAAGTACCCACTTTTTACAAAAAACATAACCGAGAGAAAGGGTCATGAGTGGACTTTTGTACTATGTATTTCTGTTTCACACAAGAGGAAACAGTATATGTCATCTACCAGCACAAAATGTGCAATAGCCATTGGAAGTGTTAAATTAGTTACATTTTTTTAAAAGCTAAGTATTTTTTTTTATCGTCATGATAGATGAATGTATTTTTTTTAATTATAATGTAATCATTATTGAAGTATCTAAATAAATATAAAAAAATATGTATAATACAAATGCTTAAATATTATATATTAAATGATACAAATGTTTAAATTTTAGATATTAAATGGTTGTGGTTGTATTTTTAAAAAGTAGTTAAATTTGAAAGAATTAAAAGTAGGTAATTGTTAATTTTTTATTAATATAAAATTAAATAGAGTAATATTTGAGGAGTCTAATATAACTTAATTTTTTAAAAATCTAAAATAAGTTAAGGAGTTAATAAAAAATTAATAAGGTAGGGAGTATTTCAAATAGACGGAATGCTCTTATTTATTAATTGTTATGCATCTCAATTTGAGATACCCAAGAAATGTTCTTTACGAATAAAGACACAATGGTGTAACTAAATGTGTTAATTATGTAATGCGCCTAAAATAATGAAATACACATTTTCTAATGGTACAAGCGGAGATATAAATATTTGATTGACAAAAAAATAATTTATACTGAATTTATATTAATTATTAATAGAAAATAATGATAAAATTAGAAATAAATCATAATAAACAAACATAATAGGGACATAGAGTATCAAAATGATCTTGTCTAATTTTTTTTAAAATTATTTTTCTTAATCCAAATGGCACTACGGACACACTATGAGTTGTTTCTCAAATTTGAGTTATCTCAATATTCAACTTTCTATTTATTTTCTTTAGACCATGAGCAATTAAGGGGAAAAAATTACATTTGGATTTGATCCATAAATAAATTATATTTATAAATAAAGATATATTTCTCCATCATGATTTTTATTTTTAAACAAAATCGTATATATCTATAAGATTAAAGAGGATATTATCTATGTGAGAAAACCTAACACGTATGTATATCTTGTTAACAACTTTTTCAAATCACACAAAAAGCAATAAAAGAGAAATATTTGGTAGAAAGACAAGTTAATTGATCACTAAACACAGTGCTCGTGCGATGCGGTAGGGAATTTTATACTATAATTGTGTTTAATTGTATTAATAATTATTTAATTATAAAATATAATAGAATAAATTATATTTGTGACAAGGAACTTTATATAATTTTATTTTGAATGATCTCACTTATGAATATTAATAATAAATTCCTTTTTTAAACAGATTATTTATCATAATAGAAAGGTTTATGAATTTGTTCGAAGATTTATTTTTGTACTTTAATTTTTTTTTTTCAAAAGGAATTTATCCCTTAAATCTTGTTAGTTTGAATTTTAAATTCTCTTATATATTTTCTCTCTTTTCAATTATATACTTTGCTTATTGTTGTGTGAATTTTTGTCAACTTCAAACAACTATGAAGTCAAATGTCAATTTTTAGCTAATGCTTTAGTTTTATTATAGTATATATGCATTCGTGTTGTAATCTAATTGAATACAAGAAGCCTACTGTGACGCTCAAAATCGCAAAGTTTATTTTTAGCCAAATAAGGATTTTTGGGTCTTTTTTTTTAAATAGTTTTACATGTCAATTAGAATGAAATCAATCGAAATCATGCATTAATTTTTTTTAAACCTCGGCCGGTAACAAGTGTATACAAAACATCAAGTTTGCGGAAGCTATGACAATGGTTTAAAACAATGCATGTATCAATGCTCTATACTAGCAATGTTTGTATGACATTTACAAAAACAAAAGAGTAAATCTTTATGCTAGGAGCCTCGACCTTGATCCAAAGTATTGCACTGCTAACACTCCAAAAACGAACTCCCAGTCGCCCTACTGTCACTCTGCACAATCACCACATAACACAATGCAATCGTGAGTAATTAATTAATTAATTATCCAGTAAGTGCACATAACCATCACTTACCAAGGCAGCTTAAGCATAAGTGCTTTGTTGGCAAAGTGTGTTAGGTGTTTAAGTTCATTCTGGAAACTAAGGCCATCATCCTATATCATCTAATTCAAATATACTTTAGTTCATTATCGGAAATAGGAAATCGCCTAGCATATCTGAGTCTATTCTCCTATGGTATATTATTGGAGAACTAAGTCTTGCATGTAACGCCCCGGAAATTCGTCTATTTAAAATTGGAATAAGGAATTATAAATGAGAACGAAATAGGTAGATATGTGTTGTTTGATTCTTTGCAAGTGCAAAGGAAGTTGTGTGAGTTGCAATCGAAAACCGATGAATGAATGTATGTGTTTGGAGATGAAAGTCTGAAGGATGAATTGATGCATGTTTAGGTGTTGAATAAGGTTAAACTCAATGTTGATTAATGTTAAATTCATGAATAATAGCGTTGGAAT